>JAHBCN010006666.1:0-45000 GCA_019359885.1 Listronotus oregonensis
GGTTTTTAAAGAGGCAAAATTTGTTCCTCTAAAAGCCAAAAAGTCTCCGTTCAAATTTCGTCAAGGAAAAATGGTCCAAGGATATGGGGGCCAAAAATTCCAAAAACTTAAATTTTTTTTGTGGATATTGGTCCTTTCTCAACAAATCGATTTTGGTTTTCGTCCCCCCAGGTTCGTTTTTAATTAAAATGCATTCGTCATAAAAAATTTTTGAAAAAACCTCAGTGTTTGTCCTCCCATCTCAAAACTTCCTGTCGTCGTTTTTCTCCGTCTCTTAATTTTTGGGTGTCTTTTCGAAGCTTATTTACATCTTTTAAAATTCGAGATATTGGGGTGTGGTCTTGCCAGTAATGTCCTCCAGTTGTCTCGTGCTAATTTTTCCTTGGGCCTCCTCTACCAAATATCACGTCTAAATCCCCTCGTTTTGTACAATTTGTCTCTGATTTTCGTCATTTTCTTCATTTCAATTATTGATTACTGTCCTTTAGTTCAAATTTTTTTTCGTCCGTTCTATTTCGTTTTTTGGGTTTTCCCCATTGGGAAAATAGGCTGCAAACTTCCCTACTCTTTGATAACTATTTCCCTGATAAAACCATTTTATAATAGTATTTTTTTTGATTTGATAGTTCATTTTTTAAAAAAAGATGTGACATTGATCTGAAACTTAGGGAAAGGTTAAATAATTTTTCTGGTTTTTTTAAAACTTCAATAATACGGGGGGGTAAGAAGATAGGAGATTCGTAACTTATTTTAGCATTTATCTCTTAGCTGGCGGACTGAAGGGGGGAAATTTGACACTGGGTACAACTTTTCGTGCTCTTTAAAAAAACTAATAATATTCTCCTCTAAAATAATTAGGGGGGCCAATATTAACCACTTCAAAATTTACATGGGGGGTTCCCATGTCCCGCTCGTTCGTTGATAAGTTTCGTTTTTTTGAAATTAAAAAAAATTTCCCCAAAAGGATCATTTAACTAAACCCCAAAATCGAAATTTTTTTAAGATACTGGGTTATGGGGGCAGAATAGAAAACAACAAGAAATTTGTAATATTTTTAATGACAAATATCTGAAAAAATCCTTAACAAGATCTACTGTAAGCAAAGTTTTTAAAAAAATTCGTGAATCTGGACCCGTAAAAAATACTGCACACTCTGGCCGACCTAAAATTCAACAGATGGTGCTAAGGCATGAACTTTTGTTGGTTTAAAAAAATCCCCCCCTTTCTACCAGAATACTGGGAGAAAAAAAAACATTTTCCCCTATTCGTAATGCCTGCTAAAAACCGAAAAATTTCCCCACAAAATAAGACTGGAAAAGAGCTCTCAGAAGACGATATGACAGAGGCTTCAATTTTTTTAAATTATGATGCAAGCCAATACAGATTTTGTCCCCCAGTTAGTCTTCTCTGACGAATGAACCAAACGAGACCCTTAATAGACAAAATTTTCGTTATTGGGCTAGGGAAAAACCCCCACTGGAAACCGAAAAACACACCCAGTTCCCTCGAAAAGTAAATGTTTGGGTGGGATAATGGTGAAAAATAATTGGATTATTCTGGAAGAGACTTAAATGGGGAAAAAACCTGCAGCTTTTAAGAAATGAAATTGTCCCGGCTCTTGTGCAACTATTGCCAAATAATCGTAAGTTGTGTTAATTTAATTTTTTTACTACTACACTTAACTTTCCTATTAGTAAAAAAGTAATACTTTTTTTTAATTATTCTAAAATGATATTTTGGGCAATAATCCAGCACCAAGTGACGAAATATGGTTTCAGCAGGATGGAGCCCCACCTCACTATGCCCGTAATGTTCGGCAGTATGTAAATAATGTTTTTTTTTTGGAAGACGGATTGGACGTAGAGGCACAATCGAGTGGCCAGCTCGGTCTCCGGATTATTTCTTGTGGGGCCACCTAAAAAAGGTCGTTTTCAAAACCAAGCCCGCTGACCTTGATGTTTTAAAGTTATAGCAGCAGAATGTAGGAGAATTGAGGAAACTTCTAAATGTTTTACATGATTTTACGCAGAACTTAGCTTATTGCCAGGATGTAAATGGGCAACATTTTAAGCATCTGATTTAATTTTGTTTTTTTTACTGTTGTTAAGTTATTCCCGCCTGTATTGTTTATTTTTGTATTTGTAGGTAAAATACATTAAGTTTTACATTAATCTTAATTCTTTCAGAAACTGTTATCGTTAGACAAAAATACTTTATACAAAAAGTATACACAATTTTAAGCAGAACTTAAAAAATAAATTAAATACAGGGTGTTCCGTTTAAAAAAACGAAGTTCCATTCGATTTCAGAAAAACGGTAAACTTCGCGACGACTTGGAGCTCACCATTCGATCCAGCGTAATTTCGAACCTATGAGTACATAGTTTCATAAAAATTGGATAAACGGTGTCGAAGGTATTTTGAGCGTTCCATATTTATGTTACACTCTGTATATAAAATTATATCTAAAAGATCTAAGGATACAAAAAATTTTAAAGAGCATTGCTTACAATGACGTTTTAGTGACGTGCCCTCTCACTTTGGAAGCATTTTTACCTCTCTGATTTTAAAACGACTGATAAAGAAAAATACACTTTTTCAAAAAAAAAAAGTACATTGCCTTTTTAAATAAAAAATAATGTTTAGTCTTTATTACTTGTACTTTTAACAGACAAATTCTAATTTTGAAACTCTAACAGTTTACTCTCACGTGACAAAGGCCCAAAAGTTAGTTTAGCAATGGAAGTTTGTTTCTAACACCGCATATATTTGACCTCCTAACAGCAGATGGCTGTACTTGGTGTCTGTTATAGCACGTGTTATGTAGCCTGTGGTTATCTTCACTCTTATATTAACCTTCTGTTGCCCATATATTGTTATAGCCGAGCTATGGTGCCGGTGGTCCATAGAATGACCTATGAATAGAACACCGGATGATAGGTATTTAAGTAAATTAAATTATTATGTTTTAAGTATGTGCAGCAGTGTCTCTTAAAAGTACGTTAGGGTCGTTTAATTTATATTATATACTATTACATTTTTTCGGAAATAAGTGGTTTTTCTTAAAAAAAATGGGCCTAAATTAATATTATGTAAAATAGACATAATATATCTGACAAAATAGGCATGCCATAATATGGCATTTTACCTTTAGGTCCAGCATGTTTTATGTTATAAAAACTTTTCTTATTTCCATGTGGAAAAAAAGTCTTAGAAATAGTGCACGCAATTTTAAGATACCTAAAGAATTTTATTGCATCTATTATAATTAAACTTTTTAACAAAAAAATAATTTTCCATTGTACGTTTATTCCGAAAAGGCATTTACTGATATGTGTTACCATACAAATTTGTAGAACGCCTAGATCTATTAGTGCACACTTGGATAGACGAGTATAGGATAAGACAATACACAGATGTGCATAAACGATATTAAATACTACCAGCCGTATTCGTTACATATATTATTGATTTAAACCTAGTCTAGTTGCCATGGAAATTACAATTTCTTGTAAACCAGTTGTCTTTTGTTCATAATATTATTATGATTTACCTTTGCGAATTTTTTATTTTAAAACAATTAAAATTAATATATGCCCTTGTAGGATAAAATATAAACTATGGCATTCTTCTATGGAGAGTACGCTGTTACATTATATTCTATGGAGGTTATTTAAAAACAAATGTTAAAAATTATCTACAACAAGTAAATATTATTTTCATCGAAACCTGTATTTAAAGAATTAGATGTATTTGATATAAAGGGTCTCTATATATGTTTAGTTTTACATTTTATAAGGGTTATAAAGACAGCTTAGAAGCACATTTATTGTACTGGATCGATTGTCAAGCAAAACTTTGCACTCCCAGTCTCAAATAGTTCTGCTTACATAATCTTTATAAATCATGCTTGTAAATGGTACAATCATTTGCCTTCTATAAAAATATAGCAAGATTTAAAAGATTAATTAAGAACTTTGTCAAGACAAATATTTAATGAACCTAAAACACTGCTTAGCTGACACGCTTTGTTCACGACTTCTACGGTTTCTTTTATTCTGATGTACTTTACTTTTTTCTATTTTTTACTCTTATTTCATTTTAATCATTTTGTAATTTTTATTTTTTGTTTTGTTTATCCTTTTTTACTTTTATATGCAGGGTGGCTAAACGAAAACGAGCGAAGGTCCTTTTTTACTACTTTTTATCTTTTTTAAGAAAAACGCTCGAACCCGTTTACCTTTTTTCGAAGGGGAAAGTTTTTAAGCAAATGCGGTAATCCTTACTCGCAACTCCGATTCTATTTATATAATAACCTATATTAGGCTGTTTTGATTTAGTGGTTTTCGAAATAGTTCAGAGGGTCCAAAGAAAAACAAAATATCCAATTTTTGGTGCTTAAAATAATTTCTAAATCACAACGATAGGACTCGTGTACTTTAATGAAAAAAAAAACATTTTTACAAACAACAACAAAACGGCTTAATGTTGGTATGTACAGGGTCTTTGATTATATTTACGTGGCATCTGGAGCTTTTATTTTTAAAGATAGAAAAAAATGTTTCATATAAAAATTGTAGTTTTTTTTCATATTATCGTTTGAAATTATCGGTAAAAAATTATCGCATTTTAAAAATGGAAATATATAGGCAACATCAACTTTTTTAAATGAAACACCCTGTATATTTTGCGCTACAACGAAAGATCTTTTTTTGCTATTTTTAAATATATATATTTTTTGATGATTTTTAAACCATTTTGAAATTTTTGCTGGAAAAAAAAAAAAATATTAGTATCAAAAAGTCATAAAAAAAAAAAAATTGATATAAAATTTTTTTGACTTTCGTTTAAAAAAGTTTTTTTAACTTTTAACTATTATATTTTCAAGTTTTGTTTTCATAATTTTTAAAAAAAAAAAACAAAAAAAAAATGGTATTGGGGTCTTCTTTAGGGACAAAAGTGTAAAAATAAAGTAACACGAAATAAAAACAAAAATTTGGATACCCCCGTTTTTTTTTCCAGGATAATTATTATGCTTTTTCTATTGGATTAGCAGTAACTGCTTTTAATAATTTTAAAAAATCCTGAAGTATAAATCTTTGATGCAGTATCAAACTAAAAAAAATATTATAAAATTTATTGAACCCTTAAATTTTACAAATTTTATCCTTATAAATCTATGTCCATCCAGAATCTTTCTGAACAAAACATGCAGGACTGACCTGAGTATGCATTAAAAATATCTGGGCTTATGCAGCAATAACCAGAGTTTTTATATAAAATTCTTTACACCGACTAGTCTTCCTTTACTATAGCAGGAATGTTTAACAGCAAGAATAAACATTATTGGTCATAATAGCAACATAACAATTTTATTGTTTGCATGGCTTTCTTGATACTTATATGAAACTTTTTTGCAATTTATTTTATATTTAATCTAAAATATCTCAAAAATCAATCAATCTGTCCATTCTCAATTAAGAAAAAAACTTAAACAAAAAATGTATGGCATTTGTTTAAAAAGTCAGTAATCATGGTAACAAGTTTAAATGACAAAAAATGTTTTACGTTGGTTTAAAAAGACAGTAACCAGTAACAGATTTCAGAAAATGTTTTAAATTTAAAACCAAATAACATATGCCTTTTGCACAAGTAAAGTACAAAATTTGTGGGAATGAAGACTTGGTAAAGTCTAAATTAGCTAATGCCAAAATGCATATGGCCATGTGCCTTACCTTTTGTTTAAAAAAGATAAAAACCAAAAAAATCTATTTACTGATTTTTAAATAGAAATTTAATTTATTTTAGGCTTTATGTATTTAATTTTTTTTGTTATTTCACCTGTCAAACAATGTATATTTTGTTACATTTTTCAAAGTGCTAAAGTTGTTTTAGTGTTATACAAATTACCTGCTACATTCTGCTCAAACAGACAAAGCAAATATAATTACCAATATTTATCTTAAGGCTTTTAAGGACCATAATGCTTATTGACCTTTACCCTTTAAATATTTCCCTTTAGCTGCAAAGTGCTTTTCAGCCACGTGTTATTCTAATTCCAATTCAATAGCAAATTGAATAAATCATCTCCGCGTTGCTCTTTAACAATTAAATTTAAAATCGTACATTCCAATTAATCTACAACATTTCAGATTTAAAATTTTAACCTTAAAATAAATTTATAAAACTATATATACCAAGTGACATTTACCTATATACAAAATATTTTAATAATTTCATGTTTACATGTATAACAGACAATAGTTAATAAAATAATAAGGTGTTTACTGTTTACTCAAAATAAAATCATTATTACCAGGATAAAATTTAATAGTGTGTAAAAGAGCTTAAATTCACACCTGTTTTAACATGGCTCGACGATTTTAAGAACCCCAAAAAAAATGCAGGATTTATTATTTAAGGGGTTACATGGGTTTCACGGTTTCATAAAATTCATTTTTTTAACGATCTTATTAAATTTTACAACATCTCTAGGATATTGTCCAAACTTTTCAAATTAATACGAGTAATAGTTTCGGAGATACAGCCTTCGGAAGTCGGGCGCTCGAGGCCAGCTAGGCTAAGGGCGCCGCAGGTATGCCGTAGCAGCTACTCGTCTATTGCTAGTTCGTCCTTCTTGTCCATTTCGTTCACTCTCTAAGGGCAACTACTAGCGGATGCGGAGAGCTTTCGAAAACTATTCCCAATCACGAACAATTAAATGTATGTTAAAAAAAATCCCACTTTTATTATCACTCAAAACTTTAAACGCGTTTATCTCGAAACTATGTTTTCAAAGTCGGTTGGCAAAATTTCTCGAGAACTACTTAATCGATCTTCATGAAAGTTTACACAGGTCTTTGGGATACAATTTACAAGGACTTGGACGAAATATCTTTATTTTTTTCGATTACAACTATTAAAAAAAAATATAGCGAAGTTTTCACCGAAACAGTAATTTTTTGTAAAAAGTTCTGCCAAAAATCCAGTTTTTACTTTTATCTTTTTTTCTTCGTCCAATTTCTAGTTTATGGTCTTAACTAAAACACATATTTTTTTTCTCTTTAGATGATCCTGTAAGAAGTTTTTCTGCCAACGCGGACGCACCTTTTTCCCGAGGGGTAGCCGGAAACGACGTCTCAATGGCAGAGTTTTTAATATTTTTACAAAAATTTTAAACTTCTTTGTCAAATGTGTATCTTTATAACAAAATTTGAGTTAAAAATTTCCTTTTTTACATGAAAGATAAATTGTTGAAAAAAGGCCATTTTTTCTCCGACGAAATCCATGTAACCCCTTAAGATCAACTCATTTTATTCTTAACCTTACAGAAGTCTCTCTCTGTGCCATTGCAGTCGATTGCGTCGATGCCCCGGAATTAATGGCAACACATAATAGGGACAGTAAAAAAGCCTAAATCTTCTTATTCGCCGATATACTATACACATTCCGACCGCTTTTACGTGTCTTTGGGAGCACTTATTCTTAATCGTCACAGTGGAAAGCGATTTTGTTAGAGAGCCAAAAGTTGTAGTCGGCGACTTTGACGCTCTGTTTTTCCCCAGCGACATCCGGTACCCCCAGCTCTGTGGCCTTGGTCTTCTTGGATTTATGCCGTAACATGTTAAAATGGTATGTTAAGATCGGTTTATTCTTTAGTCCGTCGGAAAGCTCGGTCTAGGATTCACAGAAAAGAAACCCGAGGTATAACCAAAGGGGACTTTTACCATTAAAAAAGACATAGAAAACGGAAACTGACAAGTTTTTCCATTAATTAAGACCAAAGTTGTAAGCAAAAAGCTAAAAAAGAAAGAAAACATTTATTTTTACTTTAAACGCTCATAATTTAAAAAATATAATACACTTTTTTTAAATTTTATTCTTCATTCAATTTCCTTTCATTTGATATATAATTTACCAACAGCAAATTGCTTGTATTGTTAAAACTTCCTATGCATTTTTTGCTTGTGCAAAAAGTTATTTTAGTATTTTTTTTAAGTGCGTACTTTAATAGACTTTATTAGGTCTCAAATAACATGTGACCCATTAAAAAAAAAAAACAAAGCGTCTTTAAAACATCAAGAAGCTTGCCTGTAAGGCGAGCTAGACGGAGGTATTTGTACATTGCGATCGCTGCGTCTCCACCTACAGAATTTTATTTTGTTATTTCCACTTTTAATACTAGCGCCAAAGGGGATTTCATGGCCGTTTGAGATCCTTTCAACCAAGTAGGGTTTTTTACGTATTTCAAATAGCTAAATCCGTATCTTTGGACTGCTTTTCATAAAAAGGAAACATTATTATTGACATTTGTATTGCTTAAAACGCTTTAGATCACAAACCAATCTAGAAAATAAAGATTTTTTTAAATAGGTTTTATTTCTTAAAAAAAAAAAACAAAGAAAAACGGTGTAAAAAAATCATCATCTATTGATCAGAACTTAAACGATACTTTTGACTAAAAACACAAAATTGCAAAGTAATTTTTTATACGCGTTTTTTTAAGTTAAGTTAAAATAAACTGTGAAAGGCTTTAGCGGCCATTGTCTAATGTTTCAATGGTTTTTGGGCTGTTAGGCCAGAGTCGATTGTCTGGTTGACTTGACGTTTCGCCAACACGAGCGGTTGGCATCTTCAGAAGTTGCTTCCTAGTTGACAGTATGCGAACAACTCATCTTTGCGTGGTCGTACCTCGTATTTATACGTTGGGAGGCAGTGGGCGGGGCTTCAGTTACTTTTGGTTTTAATTGGTTCCGGTCGGTTTTGTTCGTAAAGGGTGAAATTTTAGCACTCTTAATTATATATACCCATGTTTTGTTGATCTTAACTGCTTCCTCTTTTTTATTAAAGTATATATATGCTTTTCTATCTCTATGGGTTTTCTGTAGAGTCTGGAGTGGTATGCCAATGTAGTAGCGAGTACTTGAGTCTCCTCAAACTTTAATTGATGGTAAGGGTATGTTCTACTACGGCGGATTTATCTGTCTGCCCAACTCCAACCAGTGACAAAAGCATTTCTGCCCTTTATTCCGGGGGTTACGAACAGGATTGGTCAATTGCTACAAAGGAAATAGTAAAAACAATATTTAAACCAACAAGGAAAATCAAAGAATGCTTTTGATCGACCAAAGACAAAAGAAATCCACTTTCGGCTTCAAAAATTTATCGCATAAAATCTTGTAATTATGTGGAGGTGCAATGATCGCAATGGAAAAATTAAATAGCTCTTTTCATAAGAAAGGTATATTATGAAAAATTTTAAAAAAGTATTACCAATTTGAAATAGTACTGTTTTTTAATATAGTTTACATTTTTTTTTTTTAATGAAGAATACATTAAATATAAGGAAATTTAATGGGAAATAAAACTAAAAAAGTGTTGTTCTATCTATACAAAAAAGTTATGAGTGTCCAACATCAAAAAAAAAAAAAATTTTTTTTTTCTGAAAAAAGATGCCTTTTTAGATGGTGAAGGTCCCGTTTGGTAATACTTCAGTTTTTAAGTTTCAAAACGGACTTGCTTGACTTTGAAACAAACTCCTTAAATATTAAATCACAAATGTGAACAGAAGTTCGTGAAATTTCGAGTGGTAAGGCACTAGCTGAACTGAAATAAAAAAAATACACTTGCAGAAGATTATTAAAAAGGAATATAAATAATAGGGGTTAACTTTTCTTTGTCATATTTTTTTATTATAGATTACCATCATCAGCAGTCATTCTAACAATTAAAAATTAAAATAGCTAAATTAAAATAAATGCAGGTTAAATTTGATATGGATAGAGAAAAAATATAGTTTCAGTGAAATCATTTCGCATAGTTTTTCTCCTAATTTTACCATATGCTTGAGTTAATTATGCTCTCTACGAATTCACTAAAGGGATTCCACATATATCGCATAAACACATACATCTTTACTAACAATCAAGTTTACATTAAAATGTAATCATGGTAACAGTTAAGCTGTCTCTGTTTTTAATGTCGCTTTTTCTAGAAAAGTGATTAAGGATCGAAGAGTCTGAAATTAGACTTCTGTTAATACAGGATGCAAAAAAAGTGCAAAATGGATGATTCTAGAGCTTTTCAATCATTAAAATGGGGAAATACTAGAGTAATTTATTTAAATAAATTATTAAACTTAATTAAATAATCCTAACTTCCTACAATTCTACTAACTAAACACATGTTTTTAAAATCCATATCAATAAACATTTTTAGGTAATGCCAATTTCCTCTAAAATGTCTCTAAATTATATTTGCTCATGTGTTTAAAGTGGAGTTTTTTTTGACCGTTGATCAAATGACGTTAAGAGAAGTTCAGTTATGCTGTCAAGTGCAAATAAATACTTGTCACAACTATAAAAAAAAATTGGTCAGGTAAGGTTAAAAATTATTGTAGTAATTAAATAGACCAATGAAAACAGAAATTTGTTTTTTGTTAATATTTGTATTGGATCTTTTTATCAAAATTTGATAAATGTTAAGGTAATTTTAAAATTTAATTTTCTGGTTTAGAAAAAGTCAAAGTGTTGTTTTGCTTTAAATTTAAAGTTTTATTTTTTACGTTGATTTAATTGTTTAAAAATTATTTATTAAATTATTTAATTATTCATTATTTTATAATGATTTTTTATTCTTTAGGGAAAAAATTAATTTATGATCTTTTCTTTGATTTTCTCTACCTATACCAAATTATTGCATGACTAAGATCCATGTACGTTGCAGCAGAATTAATTTTAAAATTTCATTGTATATCTGATGCTTTTTTTTAATGTAAACCTTAATAATTTCAGCCCCCGCAATATTTCTTTGTATTAATCAAATTATTTTTAAAAGTATGTTTCTAGACGAATAAACGTTTTCTAATTATTTTTCTAAAAAAGTGGTATGTATTAAATTTCCCTAAAATTATTTATTTTTTCATTTTATTTTAAAATTGTGGTTTAGAATAGAATGGTTGTACCTAATTTTATATACAGGGTGTCCAGATAAGGAAGGGGTATTTGTACCTGCGCTGTTCATTTAACGGTGCAGTTCGAAAATGCGCTGTAAGAAAAGGTTGTTGCACTACTTTTTGGAGAAGTGTACCCAAAAAACCATCGCGCCTTTTGTGTATGTGCCTATTATCGCAATGGTGATCTGATAGTTACAGCTCAACGTTTATATCGTACAGAATTTAATGTATGGAAAGCACCGAAGGACGATACCATGAAAAAATGGATTAAAATATTTGAAAATAACGATCCGACTGTAAAAATATCCGATCCAGGTTGCTCGCGCTCTGTTTCAAGCCAACAAACGATTGAAGTTAGAGATTCAGTGCGTGAAAATCCATTCCAAACAGTTCGCAAGCGGAGGCAAGAACTTCAGAATAAAAAAATCGTCGTTGCACTAGATTCTGAAGCAAGATTTACATCTTACAGCCTACAAAATTTAGTTTCTTCAAAAACTGAAAGTTGCCGATTATCCTCACCAACTAAATTTTGCAAATAAAATGCTTCAACATTTCCTAATGTTTAGAAACATTCTGTTAAGTGACGAAGCGAACTTTCACTTAAATGGTCATGTAAACAAACAAAACTGCCACTACTGGGTCAACGAAAATTCAAGACAGAAACATGAAAAACCACCACGTAGCCCAAAAGTAATTGTGTGAGCTGTCATGCCTGGTAAAGGCATCATTGGCCTTATTTTTTTGAAGACCGATGAGGGCGAGCACTTAATGTAAACAGTAAATCGTATTGTAACGTGTTAAGGAACTTTTTGGTTTTACAACACAAGAGTTCAAAAGTTTTAATATGGAAACATGGTTTCAACAAGATGGAGCCATGTCAATCAACTTTTCCTGGAAAAAGTAATCTCTTGTCGGGGTACCATCAACTGGCCTCCCAGAAGCCCCGATCTTTCACCCCTTGATTATTTCTTATGGAGATAACTTAAAGGGGAAGTTTATAAATACAAACCACGAACTCTGTTAAAATTTCTGAATCGTAGTTTTTTTTATTAAACTAACAAACACCCCCCGCCCTTTCTGGATACCCCGTATAATTATGTACCAAAAAATGTTAGATTTTAAAAAATAATTATTGTAATTTTTTTGTTAAAATTCTGTTTTAACAAACAAAACCTAAAAGTCCTATTGAAGAATAAAATCCTTAATTAAGAACTAACACTAGTATAAAGAACATAAGATTTTATAAATATTATATTTAAAAGCCGTTTAAAATGGACACTTAAAATGCTAAGGTATAAATACAGTTTACCATTTAACACAATTTTATAGGCAAAATATGGTTATTAAAATGAAATTAAATTTTGGTTAACTGCCGATAATACCATTTAGCAAAATACCTGATTTAGGGCACTAAAATCACAGGGATGGAAAAAAAATATAATTCTAATAATTAAAAAAAAATTAAAAATATATTTAATATTTGGTCTACCCAAAATTAACTTTGTGCTGTTCAAGATAAATTGTTAAAGTCATTATTTATTTGCACAATTTATTAAAATAATTCATTTGTGTTTGTATGGTTTTGTTTATGTTGTTGTTTCTTTAATTAGTGAGAATTTTTAATACTTTAGGTATTATCCTGCAACGGCTTACCATTTTATGGGTAAAAAAGAAAAGAACAATTCAGTTAATAAATATAATAAAAATATAATAAATAGAGGCTACAGGCAATTTAGCACGAAAAAAATTCGGTAAATATTTTAGGCCTTATAAGTCCACTTAGCCTGGGTTATTAGAATTTAATTTAAGTATTGGTATTACCATTAGTATTCCTTAAAACTTAAAAAAAAAAGACTACTGTTATGTGGAACAAAGATATAAAGATTGACAGTACACAGGGAGTATCAAAAATGTTTCCTTTGTTTAACCTTTATAGCTTTGACCATAATATTTTAGGCCATCCATTTAAAATATTTTTTTTTACGTATTATATTTGATAAAAATTATTTTTATCTGGTTAGAAGATTGATAAGGGTGGTTCCTAATTTGAATCTTAGACTATAAGTATTCCAAGTCCCTAATAATAAAGTGCTGCAATAAATCCATGTTAAAAATTGATATGTGCTCATTCTAACTTAGACATGGATTATAATGTTTGTGTAATCAAAAAATCAATGGTGTAATAAAGCTAAATAATGGTTATGATAAAATGCAGTTTATTCGATGTCGATAAATTTATTTAAAGATAATATTTAATTATTTTTCTTTTAAATTTATTTGCATTAAGCGTCGTTTACAATTTTTTATCATTAATCTGCTAAACTCACCTTCACAAGCACATTAGTTGGAATTGCGTAAGGAGATACGATTTACAGGTCTGACTAACAACATTTAAAATAGGAACAGTTTTTTTAACGGCAAAAAATAATTTTATAAAACATAATTTAAAATAGCTTTAGCTTAGGACTACACAATAGAGGTGAAACTTCACTCCCACACTCTCCCACTCATGTTGTTTTAGCCTTGGCATATCAAATTTACCCAAGCACAAAACTCTCACAGTAAAAGAATTTGAGGGTGTAGCAATTAAAGCCAACGACTGCTTTACTTCGAAGCGTTTTAATTTACTAAGAGGTGCGCAAAGAAGCTTAGTGCAATAAAATGTATTAATTTGCTTTTTAGATTACAATTGTTTTTTTTTTAATTTACAAATGCAAAATATATTTTTCAGGTACAAAATTTGTCTTAGTTAGAATGCAATTTTTGATTAACTACAGTTAATAATTACCCATGGTTATTATAAAATTGTAGCCGTTGTAGTTTTCTATTACCTTCTCAAGTTGAATAACTTAAACGACGCACAGTGGGACGAAGCGACACTATGCCACCGAAATTAATCTAAAGCTCATACAGTTTCCCACTTTTGAAATTTTTGATTTGAATTTATTTTTCCGGATTTTTTTGTATTGATTTTTATGAAAAAAAAAACAATTTTTCCGCTCAAAAATTGTCTTATGGGGCGCAAGATTAGGTTTTGTCATAATTTTTTTGCCCAAAATATTCCTCTTCCTTACAAGACTGTTTGCGTGAAAATTAGGGGCAACATATTTTTATTATTTACACAAACCGCCATAATGTATCTACCGAATTTTTTTACGCAAAAGGAACTTTTACACATAACAGGTGCAGGAAAACTTTGATTAAAAAAAAAATGTTTAGAATCGTTTAAGAAATATAAATATAATCAAGGATAGGTAATCCTTTTCAGAATTTTTGAACTCATATTCAAACCTCTGGAAAAATGGCTGAACAAAAACATTTTGCAACATAATATACGCGAAAATTCTGAAAAAATTCATCCATATTCCGGAATGCTTTTGTGTAAAAAATAATGTTCTAAAAAAGTAACCATTTTTGACATAACCAGGATTTATCAATAAATAATCGACCAATACTTTACCGGAGAAAGTGTCAAGCTTAAAAAATAATTTCTAAATCAGCAAGTCTTTGGGGTCACACTTAATAAATGCTAGAAGACCACGTCTGCCGCAATCTAAAAAAAGTTATACAATCTTTTAAAAACTTTCACTTTTAATTAGCTTTCATTAAACCAACAAGATTTATTCAAGGAAGAAATAAAGATTTGCGTTCAGAATTAAGTAAGCGAGCTGGTTCAGAAGATTCAATTAATTGTCCTAAAACTGTCGTTCTAATTGATGATTCTAAAATATTTCTCCTCTAAAAATTTCTTTGTCTAGTCACACGTGTTTCAGTAAAAAATTGATCAATTTATTATTAGTTAACACCTGCTATGAATACGTTTTAATATTCTTGGGCGTTTTTTAAAATTACCCAAAAACGGAGAGAATCAGAGATAAATTTTCCGTATTCCTTGCATAAACCTAAAGACATTCTGATCCATAATTTTTTTCCAAAGCAGACACTTTTTTCGGTAAAATATTTGTCAATTCAAAGCCCCCACATCTTTCACCGCTGAATCCGAATGCGGCCTCAGAAAAGTCCTACACGTCAAGGACTGGCCCCAGAAGCCGAAAACTACTCCTAGAAGGGGTGAATGATGGATTTCAACCATGGTATTCCAATGTATTTTTCAAAGCTATACTCGAGTTTGCGGTTAAAAAGTTTTTCCCGTACTAAAATTCACCCTCTAGGTCCAAAACTACCCCTAGGGAAGGGTGGAAAATCAAATTTTGCACGGTGGAATCGCAACGGTGGTTCTGTACTTTTTAACGCTAGATACGAATAAGTGGTTGAAAAGTTTTTCTTGAAATTCATTCTCTAGGACCACAACTACCCCAGGGTACGAGTGAAAAATCGAGTCCTGGGTAGATCACAATTCGGATCCAGCGTTGAAAAGTACATGAGAATACCACCGTTGCGATTCCGGCGTCCAAACGTCGATTTCCCACTTCTCCCTAGGGTTAGTATGGGCCCTTGAGGGTGCATTACAGTAGGGCAAAAAATTTTCTATAACAAATTCGGGTTCAGCGTTGACAAGTACCTCAGAATACTACCGTTGTGATTCCGGCGTCCAGAACTCGATATTCCATCTCTCCTTAGGGGTAGTCTTGGTCCTCGAGGGTGAATTTTTACTAGGGTAAAATCATTTTGATTACAAATTTAGGTCCAGCGTTAAAAAGTACATTAGAATACCATGATTAAAATTCGTCTTTCACTCCATCCAGGGGTAGTTTTCGACCTCTGGGACCAATCCTAAACGTGTAGGGCATTTTCTAAGGATTCGGATTCAGCGTCAAAAGTACATGAGAATATCATGGTCCGACCCACGGAGCTAGACATTTTGATTTTGTGAGGCTATGTTATTTATTAATAAATCCTCGATATGTCAAAAATGGTCACTTTTACAGAACAAGATTTTTTGCAGAGAAAGTATTCAGTGCCATTTAGAAATATGAGTGACTTACAGAATTTTTGCATTAGTTTCAAAATTTTTCTAGGTCCGAAATATATCCAAAAACTTTGAAAAAGATTATTCTTAATTATCCCTATTTTCCTTAAATGATTCTAAACAATTTTTGTTGAATCAAACTTTTCCTTCACTTTATAAGTAAAAGTCTCTTTTGCTCAAAAAATTTCTAAATATTATGACCGTTTGTGGGAATAATAAAAATATGTTGCCCCTCATTTTCACGCAGACGTCTTGTGGGGCTTATCAAGAAAAAGATTTTAAGCAAAAAAATGTATGTCAAAACCCAGTTTTGTGCCCCATATGATTATAGGGCACAAGTATTTGCGTCCATTTTTTTTTCATAAAAATCAAACTTTGGGGACAAATTTTTGAAAAATAAAAACTTAACTAATAAATCCAAAACGAGAGGTTGATAGGCAAATTCAAGACAAGAATTTAAAAAAAAAAGTTTAAACGGTTGAACTATATGAGCTATAAAGTAATTTGGTTGGCACAGTGTCACTTCGTCCCACTGTGCGACGGGATACATTTATATTATTATTATTTATATTAGAGATACTAATACCATGCACATTTTTATAATGGTACAACAGCCTTCACTAAAAAACTTTAAACGATGTGGAATTATTAAGGTCCGTCTGATCATTCAACAAGTTTATTGTATGATATGTCTTTCAGGTATTTCTTTTTAAGTTTTTTACTTTTCTGTAAGGCATATAGAACAGTTAGATTGTCAACAACTAAAAGTAAATAACCCTTGCTTCGCACACTATACATTTTATTTATTTAACCAATAATAGCATTTATTTTCTTTAAGCTTACTATTAATTTTTTTCCTGCCCTTCCTATTTATAGGCTACTGCATTTATTTTAACTTATCTTATTACATTAAAACATCTTTAAAGTTGGTTGCCTAAAACCGCAATACATCCTAAAAAAAATATAATTTCCACAGTTTAATAACAACACGATTCCCTAAAAAATATTGTTACTATCTCGGGCATTAATTGACGATTGATAATCTCAACCCTTAAATGGCCTCAATTATTAATCACTCTCAATAATACCCCTGTTTGCTTAAAAGCTATTTTTAAATAGGCTGAAGCTACACACCATTTTAATTTTAAGTTAGGGTTGAACACTGTTACATTTTGACGTTAACACGATCCTTTTTACGGTGTAACCCAAATTGAAATCCGAAATCCGCACAAATTCTTTTGGAGATTTACGGCAAATCTCGTGTGGTATATTTTTTATTGATTAGGACTATGTTACTTTCCTTTAATCTAGAAATAATAGGAAGAAACAGTGAGCTTTTTATTTGGTTCTTAAGTCTTCAATATATTTTTTTACTATTAAGATTTCGATGCCATTATAACGTACATTTGTACTATACGTAATCCAAATGACCACAATAGAAACATAAATTTAATTTTTTATCCTAAAAATTAGCGACGTTAGCGACATTATAGTTAGATGTCCGACAAAGATCTATGTCTATCCGTTTTCCAGCACTTAGAATATTTAATAACGGAGTATTATTATTATACAACTTAAAAAAAAAAACATTTAATAGAACAAAGCTGTATTTTTATTTTATTTTATTTTATTTTATTTTATTTTATTTTATTTTATTTTATTTTATTTTATTTTATTTTATTTTATTTTATTTTATTTTATTTACAAGTTCAGGGTACAACAGAACTAAAGTTCCAAACAGTATCCACTGTATACAGTTATACTTAAAAATAAAGTTTACAAAAAAATAAATACATGTTTACAAATAATTACAAAGACAAAAACAAAAGAAATGTTTTTAGAATTTTTACATTATAATAAAACAGATAAGATGTGTTTAATAATTCAATTTAATAAGCTATGCTTGTTAACAATTATAATTCAAAAAATGAAATTTAATTTGTTTTTTAAATCCATTAAAGGTAATTGAAAAGACATTTATGTTCTTACAGTGACTGTTAAATTCAGACTGCATTCTTATCAATGGTGTGTTTTGTCCCAAATCTGTCCTACAGAAAGGTATATTAAATAGGTCGGAGCGGCTCAGATCTCTTCCAGGGACCTTAAAGTGGAGACAAGACAAAAGAAAGGGGGAGTCTATGGTATGGTTAATTAATTTAAAGACAAGACACACGTCTGAAATAATTCTTTTATGAGCCAAGGGAATTAGTTTAAATTCATTTTTAACATTTACAGTTGGTCTTCTTAATTTAAAAGCCAATATTTTCAAAAACTTATTTTGAATAGACTCGATTCTTTTTGAGTGTATGTTATAATGTGGGTTCCATATAACAGATGCAAAAGACAACTTACTACACACATAGGCGTAATAGAGGGTTAAGAAAGTACTTGAGTCCCTAAACTCTTTGCATGTTCTATTTATGAATCCCAGCATTTTATTTGCCTCAGCCACTATTTTTTCGAAATGGGGTCTAAAAGACCACTGGCTATCCAAGGTAACGCCAAGGTCTTTGATTGGAGTGACATTTTCTAATTTGTGGTTGTTTATAGTATAATCATAATTTGTTAAATTTTTCTTTTTACAAAATGTTATTGAATGACATTTTTTTATGTTTAGAAAAAGGCTATTATTTTCGCAGTAAGAAAAAAGTCTGTCTAGGTCCTCTTGGAGCCCGTGGCAGTCCTCAATTGCGGTAATTTGTCGAAATATTTTTAGATCATCCGCGTACAGAAGGAATTTGGAGTTGGAGCAGCATTCCTTAATATTATTAATGTAAATAATAAAAAAGAGAGGTCCTAGGTGGCTCCCTTGTGGTACACCTGATGTGGCTATAAATGGTTCGGAGTGGAATCCGTTTACTACAACCACTTGTCTGCGATGACAGATGTAGGACCAAACCCACTGAATAAGTCCTGCGCTGACACCCACATCAGCAAGTCTCTCCGTCAAAAGTTTATGGCTGATCTTATCAAACGCCTTGCTGAAGTCAGTGTAGACGCAGTCCAATTGGCCTTGATTATCAATTGTTTGACAAACATGTTGAGAATAACAGAGGAGGTTCGTCTCCAGGCACCTATTAGGTTAAAAACCTTGCTGTTCCTCAATGATTATATTACACACCGTTTTTAAAATGTCCACATACACAATTTTTTCCAGCATCTTTGCAAAGATTGAAAGTTTAGTAATAGGGCGATAATTAGCAACGTCGGCGTCGGCTCTATCTCCACTTTTATGTATAGGTATAATATGTGACTGTTTCCATCTTTCTGGAAAACTTGCTGTTTTTAGCGATAAATTAAAAATTATTGACAGTGGAACAGCTAAATTTGCCATACATTTATTTATAAATAATGGAGGAATGCCATCTGGCCCAGGACTCTTGCGGACATCTAATTCCTTAATGAGGTCGACGACTCTGTCGGGTGTGACGACAAGAGACCTGTCGCCGTAGGAGCCGACGTTCGCTCCTCTGTCAATATCCGTTTTTATGTAGACACTCTTAAAGAAATCTGCGAAGAGATTACTCACACTCTGGCCATCGGAGGCAGTGCGACCTTCAAAGTGAAGATCCTGAGGTATCGAGACATAAAACTTCTTTTTGCTGGACACATAGCTCCAGAGTTTTTTAGCATCTGTTTGAATTTTTGCCTCCGATGTTCGTGCAAAGTCATGAAAATCCCTTCTAATTAATTGTTTTAAAAGAAGGCGCAGGCGAGAGAATGTAAGATAAGAGATTCTATCATTAAAATAATACACCACAAAATTCATCCAAAATTTATTTTTTTTATCATTTTTGATATATATCCAAATTAAACTAAATTTATTGCCAACGTTTGGTACGAATAGGTCTTATTTCTAACAGATCTTTAATATAATGGTCATGGGCGTACAAAGACAAATTTAATATTAAGTTCCAATTAAATTTTTATTTACTTATGTGACTTATCCACTCGCCTTTGGTTCCTGTCTGTAAACCATTTCTCTACCATGTAAAGAATAATTTTTAAAACTTATTGCATAATATACTATTTCTCTTTACCCATTAATTTTAGGTCTTTTATTTTTTTTGCACGTATACTACATTTTTTAATCTGTTAAAATTAATATATAAAGTTATTAAAAAAAAACAAAACACTTTCTGTACCATAAATAATACACAAAAGAGTGAAATAAAATTTATACATACTGAAAAAGTAACTTAAAACTTTTATTAAAAAGAAAACAAATCCTTTTGAGTAATAATAAATTTCATAAATTGATTTACTTAATCAATGTAAAGTATTTTTGGGTAAAATATATAAGAAATGATTAACATATATAAAAATAAAAATTACTTATCTTAAAAGGGCTTAAGCCTTCTGATCGTTTTAAATAATACACTATATTTTTACCTTTATCCTGCCTTATACAACCATCGCACATCGTATTAACATTATTTTTGGAGAAAAGAATAAATGTTGTAACTTTTATGGATTTTATTAAAGTTTTAATAATAAACGAAGGTCAAAACAAAAAACGGAATTAACTAAAACTTTTTATTTACTCGCATAAGGCATATGTCATTATTTTTTTCCACGAATTGACCCTATAAGTCTATGCACTTTTCGCTTGTGCACGAAGCCACTTAGACCAAATTAGGCAATGTAATTACCGTCTTAAATTTTAAGCTTTTTAATGCTTCTTTTGTATGGTGCAATTAAACAAGAATCAGATGCTGATCAATCCGTATCATTTTTTTTCTTTTTTACACAATACAAGCTTGACTTTTGCAAGCAAGCAAGTTACAATAAAAATTATAAAACATCACTAGTCCTCGTTTTCCATAATCACCCAGAAGATCACTGGTGCTATTAAAAAAAAAAAACAGTAGCCATTACTTTACATTAGTTACACGCCCTTAAAGAAACAACCTTTGTATTTTTTGGATTTGGGAGTTTGAGTGGTGCTACTCTAGGCTTATTTATTACCTAATCAGGTTAGTAGAGATATCAACCCTTGGAGGTTTGTGTTTCATATTTAGCAATTTGTAATGTTTATAAGAATTTAACTACCTAATTATTTTATTGAAAAAATGGGTCTGAATCTAAAAATGAGGAGGGTAATGGATATTACGGCACCTAGGCCCCAGTAGGCCCGTTGTGCTAAGGGGGACTCCACACTCAGTACGCTGTCCATCCCAGTGATTTAAAGTATAGATCCTATGTAACAAGAGTGCAGGGCAGCCACAAAGGATGTACCATACCGTCTTGTCTTTCTGTTCACAACCTCTACACAGAGGTGTGTCATTAATACCCATTATAAAGAGGTGCTTTCGTAATTGACAATGTCCAGTAAGAACCTCCGTGATTAGGCAAAGGATCGCCTTAGGCATAGCCAAGAAATGTTTAGCTGTATCTCTGTCAGGATAGCTCAGTAACTCCCTGAAAAAGTTACAGTTTACTGTTTTTTACCATCGTCTGTAAATTGCTGATGAGAGTGTCTTTTGATTAGGTCCTTCATTGCAGACCCTGACAGGCCTACGAAAAGTTGGGTCCAAAAGATTTGGTCCCGGAAGCCTTCCTGCCCAACAAGTCAGCGGTTGCCTTTAGAGTGAGTGTGTCCTTTGGTCCAG
Source organism: Listronotus oregonensis (assembly GCA_019359885.1). Lineage (NCBI taxonomy): Eukaryota > Metazoa > Arthropoda > Insecta > Coleoptera > Curculionidae > Listronotus > Listronotus oregonensis. Next base: position 21,496 of record JAHBCN010006666.1, read on the forward strand.
CAGAGGATGAACACATTCTTGCTGGAAGCAACCGCAAGGACACGGTGACATTCTAGTACCAGACCCGAGGTGTAGCGTGGTCTTCTCAGAGCTAGTAGTGTCTGTCTGTAATCCGTACGGATAAGCACGACTTTATCTAATCAGCTTTGTTCCCACTAATTATTTCTTTTGCAGCTGTAGTTATGCCATGAGCTCAGTGTGGAGCGCACTTGGCAACTCATCCATAGCCCATTTAATTTTTGAGTTTAGAGATCTCGAATAGATTTCACATTCTGTACTTTCTTATGTTTTGACAAATAGTTCGTTTATTAAAACAAGGTTGGTTTGTGTTTTCGACATCTAACGGCGAACTTCTATTGTCTAAATTAACACAACGTTTTGGTGGGTATGTATCTTCAACCATTTTTTCTTGATAACTGATCACTGTTAAAAGGTTAGAGATACCGACTTACCATCACGTTCTGTATCAAATAAAAATTAAAGACAATGGAAATTTAAGCTTATGGGTGTTATGGAAGCCACCTTATATTTGTTACACCCCACATCAAGGTTTTTGATAGGGTAGTTTCCCTGCAATGTGTTTAGAGTATTTGCAAAAATCCCTGGTTTGACAAACTCACAAAAAATCTTAATATTAGCTGTTATGCAACAGAAATGTTAACTACCTGCTAAGTAATTTTAACAATTTTTTAATAAATACAATGTGACTAAAGCATTTTGCACGCCTTCTAGATTCCTCACTGCCAGAATGTTGACAGTGACTACGACCATTCGTTTGACCCTGAAAATAAAATTAGGAAAACTTTACGTATGTTTCGTAGGTAATTTTGTATTGCTTGAAAAAAAAGTTTTTGTTTTATAGCTTAGGATACGCTTATTGAACGCTTCCTATAGTAATTATTTATAACTATTGCTTAATAAAATTTAATTTATTTTTCGCCATGATTCTGATAACTACTTTAAAAAAAATCAATTTAAATCTTCTTTTTTAGGATGGCAAAGCTATTTTCAAACCCGATTGCGTCGAGGAAGAAAGAGAATCATGGGATAGCAAGCTAACATTTCTCCTTGCCACTGTTGGATACGCCGTGGGATTGGGAAACGTTTGGAGATTTCCTTATCTTGCTCAAAAAAATGGCGGGGGAGCATTTCTTATTCCATACTTTGTAATGCTGTGTATTGAAGGAATTCCTATATTTTATTTGGAGCTCGCAATTGGCCAGCGGTTGCGTAAAGGAGCTATCGGAGTGTGGAATCAAGTTTCGCCTTATTTATCTGGTAAGTTTATCAGCAGTGTTTAATAAATGTATTTTTTTGTAAATTATAGACGTTACTTAAATTTAAGTTAATTAAGTAATTAAAATATAATTTTTTGTACTACCTTTTAGTAGTAATTTAGCTCTTCTCAAAGGGCAAGACTAAACTTTACACCGGGCTTACAGCTAATTTAAAATTAATTGTTTTAATATTTAAACTTTTTTACAAGGGCGTGTAACTAATGTAGGTAATTGATAAGACCTTTTCTTATTTTATATAAAAAAAAACAATTTTAAAAAAATAATTTTCAAGTAATACGACTGATGTACTTTTTATGTTTAAAGTATTCCGAACTCTTAAATAAAACAGCATATTTTTAATTTTATTGCTAAAAAGTAAGTAAATAAAAATGAAATGGCGCTTTAAATTAAAAATCAACTATAAAACAATAAAAATTGCTTCTGGTTTTAACGTTCTGTTTCAAAGCTATCGGTATAAAAGCACGTCGATAATAAACGTGGACTGTATTTACTTTTTATTTTAATTTGACAGTTTTTTTATTGTTATTAATTTAACCCCACAGCACTTCAATTATTGAAACATCAAAACATAAAAGGAGGTTTTTGGATGATTGGCAACTCTAGGTATACTCTAATGGTCTACCTTACTATACTACAAAAGATTTTGAGCCTTATGGCCAAATTTATTGATCTTTTAATTATTATAATACAGGGTGATTTCTAAGTTGACGCTTTTTTTTAACTGTGTATAAAACTTGTTTAAATAATCAACTTTTTTAAATAACATTTTTTTTTACCTAAAAATAACAAAGCTACATAAATTTATTTGAAAGTGTGGGTAGTGCGGGCCTGAGCATAAATAGAAAGTTTTTGTGTCGTCGTGAGTCAGTCGTTTTGCCTTACCCGAACAAGGCGAGAATACATTTTAATTTTAAATCATTGTTAAATCGCAAAAATGGCACAAACTACAAACAATAAATACGTGGATTTGTTCCTTATTAATTTATGGAAAGTGTCGTTCGTTAATCTGCAAACGTTGCTTCGAGATTGTACGCGCGACGGTTTCCTTTGAGAGCTTATTCTGGACCCAAGTACCCGGGTAATTGCAAGTCAGGTCGGTTTAAGTAAGAAACGTGTGGAAAACATTGCGGGAAAATTACGTTTAACGTGTCCAAGCACCACAGCCGAAAAATTTCTTGGGAGGTGACAACTTACTTAAGACAGGACCGTATTTGCCACAATAAATGAATTTAAGTTCCTTATTTTTTAGTATTTTGAAAAAAAATTAAAAAAGTTGTTTATTTTAATGAGTTCTATATACAGTTTAAAAAAGCGTCAACTTAGAATCACCTTGTATTTTTCAGATTTTTTCTCTAAACACATTGCCTTTTAAAATGCTTTAATAAAAAAATTTGTAAAAAAAGCATAGCCAATTCTTTTGGCATGATCAAATTAATATAAAAAATTGTTTATTTACAGGGTCTATGAAAATATATCTTAAAATTGCAAGTTAGTGTTACTTATAAAACAACCAAAAGAAGGATGGTAAAACTGAAAAAGTAGATTAAAAAAAAAAACAATAATAATTTAATTTAATTTCCCTGTAATGTAAGGATTAACATTGGTTTTTTAACAAGGAAAGGGTTGTTTTTATATGTTTGCAGAGTAATACATCTTTAAGTGTTCCCGTTATTTTATCTCTGATTGTGTCTGTTATTTAAATATACAGGGTGATTCAAAAATTGATTAAGAAACTTAAAAGGGTGATTCTATATGACAAAATAATGGTAGAGCCTCATATATATTTTTTTTCAAAATGTCATTCGTTATCGAGTTAAAAACCGATTCCAGAGAGATTGCACTTCATCATTTTAGTAACAACTCACATTGATTGTGTGCCGCTAGAGGGCACTTTACCTACATTGGAAATTGTTTTTTGTTATAATTGTTTAATTTTGACAGCAATACGAGTTTTAAGTATGTTTTATCAAAGACTGATGCAGGACCTTTAAAAAAGGTGCTCTTTATTTAACTTGCCAAATCCAACCATTTAGACGTAAATCGCCTTTAAAAATTGAGTGGTAAATTTATTTTTCTCACTTCATTACCACCAGATTCCATGTGATTGGTAAGTAGGTCATGAATTCCCTCTAGCCGTTTATAGATACTTACCTTACGACAAATAATAAACCTCTAGAGGGAATTCATGGCCAACTTGCCAATTACCTGGTATCTGGTGGTAATAAAATGAGAAAAATAAATTTATCACTAAATTTTTATAGGCGATTTACGTCTAACGGTTGGATTTAGCGAGTTAAATGAAGAGCACCTTTTTTTAAAGGCCTTGCATCAGTCTTTGATAAAACATACTTAAAACTAGTATAGCTGTCAAAACTAAAAAATTATAACAAAAAACAATTTTCAATGTAGGTAAAGTGCCCTCTAGCGGCACAAAATCAATGTGAATTATTACTTAAATGATGTCTCTGTTTCAAATATTAGTGAAATTGGTTTTTTCGTAAGCAAACAATTTAAAAAACAAAAAAATAAAAAAATAAAACTTGGTCGGCTTGTAACTCGAAAACGAATAAAGTTTTGAAAAAAAAAGAGGTTCTACCATTATTTTGTCATGTATTTTTAAATCACCCTATATTTGCAATACTATATTAAGCTGCATGCTTAGTCTGGTTATTGGACAAATACAATATAAACACATAAATTCCTTTTACAAAAATATATTAGGCTTTTGTTAAATTTGAAATAATAGAGCGCAGAAAACTACGATAATACTACCAATTATATCTTATAACTAATAACTAACTCTTAATACTTAACTTAATTTTGAAATTAACATCAGTTTTCTATTTATAAAAAATCACTTTATGTTTTTAGGTATTTACTTAAACATTAATTTTTACTTTTTGTTATAGTTTTACAATCATGTCGAACACACTTTTGAAAGGTCCAAAAATTTCATTTTTTTTTGTTTAGAATTGGGTCTCAAAATATCCATAATTTATTGGAAAGTTTGCGTCACAAATGAATTTCCTTAATTAGTTTCCAGAAGTACGTCATATCTTAGAGACTACTACGATCTGAATTATTCCGAAAACAATGAATGATGTAATTTTTATTTTTTAAGTTGCATAATTAAAAAAATAATCATATTAAAATAAATTTATGTTTTTCTTCAATTTTAATATAAAACCAAGTTAAGGTTATTTGAAAAATTTACATGCCGACAAATGCTCAATCTAAAATTTGTTTAGTAGCATTAAAGTACAATGTATGTTTTTTTCTGCCTCCACTGTAAGAGGACTTTTTTTAATTTGTGTCACTTTTAAAGAGGATGTGCAATGCATAGTAAAATCGAAAAGTTAGGTTTAAATAATTTTTTAAAGTATTATTACTAATTTGCATTCTATTTCGTTCAAAACATTTTTTATCTTCATAACAGAAAACGGAGGCTTGTATGAACTCTAAGTACTAAGTATTAAGGGTCTATGTTAGCCTTTTTCTTCTCATATCATTTACCTTTGTTCAAGTAACAAAACCTGCAGATATGCATTTTTAATAATAATTTATATTTAAAATATTATAATCTATGATGCACACTTCTTAGTAAATCTAAATTTACATCACAGTTTTAATTTATATGTTTGCTTTTTATCTTCTTAGTTCAAATATAATAATTTGTAATGGATTTTATTTAAATTAAGTAGTTATTTTAAAATTATTTTGAAGCAAACATACGTAAAAATAAAGAAATGTAGTTCCCTGATTTAAAACAGGGATTAAATGCCGATAAATATTATGTTTTGTCACAGGAGTAAAACATTTTTGTTAAAACGTTTAGCTTTATTAAGCGTTTATTTATATCCCATATCTTGTTTTTAATCTATTTCTTTAAAAGCATTTATATAGGTAAATTTAAATTTATTATTAAATAATCTACAACTTACACTTTCTGTTAAATTTATATTTAAATTTAAATTACAGAATAAATTAATATAACTACTATAGGGGTCTCTCAAGGAAGTTTAAAGGTATATGGAAGCCCAATGCTATGGCCTATTCGATCAAAAAATGTCCAGCCCACTATGAAAATAACTGTCAGAGTGGGCCCCGCCGATTCTGCTCAATAACAAAATTCCACGAAATATTTAAATGCGTTGCCACTTACACACTAATAAATTAGTGTGTAGTTAGGCAACACATTATACTTTCATACGAGCCGGAGTACCATTTTTTGGTCAATGGCGCGGCGTTATGGTTTCGTCATTTTCGTTGTGGTTTGCGCAGTATTAATTTAGATTGTTTTGCATTGTGTGCTTATATGTTGTAGTTGCAAAAGTTTTTTTGGATTTGTAAAAACCTTCATATTTTAGTAATTAGCATTTATTAGATTGTAACTATAATTTTGTGTTGATTGTTTGTTACTTATAATTTCGTAACAAAATGACTAGAGGTTGTATGGTTTTGTCTTGCAAATCCAAGGGTAACACACCCGGCTTTTTTTACTTTAGGTAAGTATTCCTTATATTTAAATAAGGTGCTTCTTATGAGACGCAACGTTAGGTAACCGAATAAATAATAATAATATATCAGTTATGAATAATAGAAAATGAAAATTTCATAGGAAATAGCAGTGAGATAAGTAAGGCATATGAACTATCTTTTAGATGAATACCACAATGTTTGTGTAATTTTGTGGATCATTAAAAAGAAATAAGGTTTACATTTAGGTACTCTTATTTCATTTAATAATTTAGTACATTCTTTTAAAGGATCAAAATTATCAATTACTGGGCAGACCAGGCAAATTTTAATATATTCAGGTCCTTCTAATTGAATTAAAGAAAGTACAATTTTATGTTAAAGTTCCTTTTTGCTTTTTCTGTATTTGTTTAAAAAAACAGATTTTTGGTTTCTCAATCTCTTATGTAAAAAATTCTATACTTCTTGTTAATTTTTTTTATGTGACCTGCATAAGTGACACTATTTTATTGTACTTTTATACAAATTATAAATTTATAAAATATTGTATGACCCTAAAACACAAATATCCAAATTAAATTATGTCAAGTTTTTATTTTTCTTGACCCTTGCCGATTTCCGTGATTTTTTGCATGCAGGGGCGCTGGTTACAAATCTAAAGTAACTTTTTTTCGACGTTTTATTTTTCAGATATCAATCCTTCAATACGACAATTAGATTAAACTCATTTACACTATCTTGCCCTTTTTTTTGTCACAAAATTGGCACATGAAACATACAATGTTTGAAATTTATTTTAAGAAATCGTGTTTTTATTTATTTTACTAATATTTTTGGTAAAAATACAAAACTTCCAAAAATATGGACCATTTCAATAGAAGGCTAAAAAGTGGCGCCATCTATTCTTTCCATATTTAATCAGATGATATAAAGCCAATATTACATAATATTTTTAAATATTCTATAATAGTATCGTTTAATAACCAAAAATTTTGTGCAAGAAATAAAAAAAAACAGTGAATGAAGAGGTAGTTTGAATTTGACATTTGATGATGTCAACTTTATGGATAGTAACAAAAAATTATGGAAGTCCGGACCTGACCTACTATTCATTGCGCAAACTCCGCAGGGCCGATTTCCCTATTCCAGCTGCCCTGCACGCCCAGACAATTTTGTTCTACAGCATTGGTCCTCCATATACCTTTAAACTTCCATGGGGTCCCTTAGTTAATACATTAAATAAAAATGTGTTTTACTGAAGTAAAAGTATTACTTTAAATTGGAAGGCGAACTTACTTACAAGTAAAAATTGCGGTATTCGGATCCAAGGTAGATGAGTATTGTTATAATGGTAATTTTTTTATAGCGGTTAACGAAATAACAAAAATAATTTTACTCTGTAAACAAAAATAAAATCGCGATAAGATTTATTAATTTGGAAGTTTGTCTTTTGTTTTTATAAGAAAGTACTACCTCTTTTAAGTTCCCATGGTCTGATCTGCTAACTTAACTTTACAAATAAAATTTAAAACATACACACATTGGTTAAATAAACACAAGGTCATTTTATCATAAGTTTAAATAAATAAATATGATCAAATATGTGATAACCACACTATAAACAAATACAAAAAAAATTATGTACAAAAATCTAATCTACTTAGACTATTAAGTCATTAGGGTATATTACTTAATGTTTTAGCAAAATGTAATATTAATTTATATTAAAAAAATATTCGAAATATATATTTACATTTTTATTATTTTCTTAAAAGTCCTAATTAAGAATTTATTTTTAAAAAAGTCCAAAGTTATGCTGGTGCTAATATTTATTTTAAATCTAACTTTTCATACTTTTTAAAGTAGCAAAATCTCAAATTAAACACTAACCTCGACTTTGTTTGCTTGTGGAAGTGCGGAAAAGCCTTGATCAATTTTCTTTATTTGCTTTCTGACAGATATCATCGTCGTTCTAATACATTTTTGTGAAATCTCGAGTGATGGAAAAATCGGTATATTTGCAGTTGCTCTTTTTATAAAATATGTGCGATGGAACGTATAATTGCCTTAAATAAATATTATTGCCCATAAAGCATAGCTTAAAAACTTCGGCAAATAAGTTTTGAGAATAATAAAAAAAAAACATAAAAGTTGCTATATTGGTTAAAACTTACTGGTATGCTTTCTTATTTTATCATTAGCGTGCAGCATTAGTTGTTCGCTATTTTTATCTTACAATTACTTGTTTTTGTGACATATCAATGAGTTAAATTAGTTGAATCAGTTTTCATCTTTCTAAGTATACCAAGCATACTAAGAATTTAAACACCCAGTTAAAGCTATCTTATGTTTTTTATATTTAATAAAACCAAACATATTTCAGTTTTTCGTATTATTACTATAGCATAACGTTTTTTTTTAATTATATGTTAATTTGCAACTAAGTAAGTACATAAAATTTGTAACCAAAGAGGAAATTTAAAAACATTGTTTTCAAGTGTTTATAATGACTTAAGTATGACTTGGGCCATATTATTACCAACTTGGTAAGTAAGGCAAAGGGAAAGTAATAAAGGTTTAGAAAGCTGAATTATTATTTAATTAAATGGCTAAAAGGATACACAGAAGTCTAGATACCAAAAGAAGATGCTGTCAGTTGTGGCTTTCATGTTTATATAACGAGTACAAAAACCACAGAAGGCCAAGATCCACGTCTAATAGTGTTGGTCTTAAAATGTTGTGTCTCCATCACTTAATTGCAAAAAAATAGTTAATCTACAAAACAAGAATATAATTTAAATAAAACCTCTCTATTGTCAAATTAAAATTCGTTTGGTTTCGGACCAATTGGTACTGGCTGTTATCTCTACTGCAGAATATTAACGAAATCAAAGAAAGTAATACAGAGAACGATAACTGCAGGAACAAAAATAGAATCTGATAAGAATCTGAAGACAACATAGTGAAAGACAAAATCTACGTCGCTAGTTGAAAGACATGTTTTTATATTATTACAGTTATGATTTAATATTCGATTACTGATGATTTAAGGTATCCTCTAGTATTTATCAAAGGTAACATCACCACATATTGTTACATTTAAAAAGTCGGGTTTTCGACTTAATCTATATTATAATTTAGTAGACAGTTTTTTTAGATGCGGAGCTTTCTAGAAACGCAGTTTTTAATTTTGGGCATTAAGCTATTCTAATGAGTTTTTAATGCGAGTTTACGATTGTTGGGAGTGACAATAAGTAAAATTTTACAGATTTAGATTTATTTAGTTGACGGCTATCACCGTCATGTGCATATGCATTACATTTTTGAACGTGAATGCACATGACGATTATAACCATTTATCACCCAAACAAAAAATGCATTCTTATTACAAATAAATTCGAAGTGTTTAACTAACTGAGTATATAATTTTACATGTGAAAGACAAATTGGTACATAATTAAATTCTTCACTGGACTTGTCCATGATAATCTTTAAAACATGTAGGGCATAAAAGCGGCTTATCTGGACATCCCTTGCTCTTGAGGTTTCCTTCCTAATATTGCCTTTCTAACACTCATGACAACGTAGAAAGTAAGTTTTTCTTTTGAAAGATGCAGACGCCGGAATTTTCTCAAAAAAATGCAAGAACTTAACGGAAGCAAAGGGTTGGCTAATACCTGCAGTAGAAGGGCCCGGTTCGTCAAATTGTGATGCAGTATGTATTTATTGTTTTATACAAGGCTATAGTTTGGGCATTTGGGTATTTTACAATTACCCACAAAAATACAGGGAAGAGTGCTCACAGATCAGCAGTTTTTAAGCAACTAATGGGGACTTAATGTAAATCTGAACGGCTATACCCGTCATAACAATGTAGGAGCTAACACATTGATAAATTTGCGCGCCATCGAAAATTTACCTCTTATCAGACAGTTTTTTTGATTATGGCAAGCTTAATAGGACAGTTTAGTTCAGGATTTATATACGTCTATATAGTTTGTGACGGCGAAAGCAGTCGTGTTTTTATTAGAAGAAATAATAATGACTGTTATAACCATCCTGGCCCAGAAGACAAAACGAAATTTTACGGCTATAGCCGTACTGTCCGCGAAGGTGGTAATTTATACTATTAGTTGTTCCAACTCATCAAGTTAATAACAATTAAACATATATGACATCATACAGCCTGCTCGCCTGCACCTTGACATGAGCTTAAGGTGGAGAAAAAAACACATAGCAAGAGACAAAATTTACGTCGCTAGTTAAAAGATATGTTTCTACATTATTTAAGTTTTGATTTATTATGCGATTACTGATGACTTAAGGGATCCTCTGGGATTTATCAGAGGTTACATCACCCCATATGGTTATATCCAAACATTCTGGTTCTCGACTTAATCTATATTATACTTTTGAATATTTAAATTAATCTTAATTTATACTATAAGTTTTACCAACTTATTAATTTATTAACAACTAAACATAAATGCCTGCGCCTTGACATGAGCTTGAGGTGGAGATGTGGTAAGGAAATATGTACCACCTAATCAGGCCACCAAAGTGCCAAGGCGCATTACGAAAGACGTAGCACATTGAGGCTAGTCAACACTATAATAAAAGTAATCTTTGTCAAAACAAATTTAAATTTTAATTATGTGCTTACAGTATTTTTTTATAAACTTAAAGAAAACATTATCAAAATATGATTATGTGCCTACCTATACACATTTTGGTATTTAGTAAATTTTATTATTTACTGGCTTTTTACAAAGTAAACTATTTTTATACGTATAACCTAATTAATAAAATTATAAAGTAAGTGCAAAATATAATTTTGTATTCATTTTTTTTACAGACGATAAGGCAAGAATATTGTTACCTACTAAATTTAAAACCAAGATTCAAATTTGGAAATATTTTTAAGAATAGCAAGCAAAAACTATAAAATATCCTGGGATCTCATAGGTCAACTCATAGGTCAACTTAACCTTATATTTAGATTTAACTTTATTTAAAGCAAAGGTTTTTTTTCCTTAATAAATAAAAATAATTAACTTTAAAAAAATAATAATATTAAAAAAAATAATAAAAATAATAAATTCAGTTAAAGTTAATTATTTAAAACATTTTTTAATAATCTAAAATACACTTTTAAGTAAAATTTCCGGATAAAATATAGCATATAACATAAATATAGGAATATGACAATTTTTTTATTTTTTTTACGATATATTTTTGAAAAAACGGAAACGCAAAATAAGGTCATGTTCAATTTTTATTAGCAACAATTAAAAAAAATTGTAAATAACACATATGACTTGCCCATCCCATTTTTATTACATTTAGATACGAATGTTTTAAACAGCTTGTCTAAAAAAGCTTAGTTACCAGAAAACTATTATATGGGGTCCAATTTATAGTGATATGCTTTGTTTACTGATTTTATGGGTTTTGATTTTTAGTTAGCATGTCGTTTGTGATTTATGGTGTTAATCATATACAATAGACTATTTGAAAATGCGAAAAATAAAGTGTCAATTACTGCTATCAGTATAAATTAAGAGTATAAAAATGGTTATTTATTAACGTAAGTTGAAAATAGTAATTAATTTATTTAAATATCCGCAAATAAAACCGTAAATAAAAATGCATTTTTTAAACGTTTGTCACGTGACACAAAACGCTCCTGATTGATCAAGTTTATGATGACGTCACCTGCTTGTAAACCTCGTTTGCTTGTTTTAATAAGTTTTTTTCTATATTATCCATTGCTTTTGTGTAATTTATTTGCAATATTTTATAAATTCTGTCAAGTACTTTTACCACAGAAAACGATTTTGTAAAAGCAGACAGCAGAAACCTGCCCCAAGTCGACGCAATCATGGTCGGATTATTTTTCAATAATAATTTCAACTTTTATGCTTTGGAGCTAAAAAATGTAATGTAAGTATAATAGCACTTTAGTGGTAACTTAAATTATATCATAAGAAAGTGAAATAATGATAAACTTCCACAGCAAGCAAGATTTTTTATAGGTTACAAATGGTAAGTTAAAACAAACAAGATAGTCGGGATCTTTTGTAATGCCTATTGAAATCATAAGACTCTGTAGCTACAATTTTTAACTAATATTATGGAAAACAGCGGAAATATTCGAAGTAAGTTGCAAGAGACAAACTGTTAAAAACACATTAGAGGTATTATAACCTCAAATTAATAACGAACATTTGTACATTCTAAATGTAATTAATTATTACAAAATATAAATATTATGTTTACTTTCATTAAAATGGTCTTCACAGAAGAAAATATTTTTACTATTCGCTAGGTCATTAGGATCCCTCCGAGAAAGTTGCAACTACTTTCGGCGCACTTCGAAAATCTTTGGAACACTTACAAATATTTTTTCCGGAGTTTTTAACGACGTATTTATACATTTTGCAACTGCACACCATTTGTAACTTATTTTGTTAAATAAATCACTGATAAAATGTAAATCCTATCGCACTTTTGTTTTTTGTTTGCAACAAATGTATGTGAATGGTATGTGCCACAGATCAGAATACAAGCAAGTGACGTCACCGACCCCATTGCAGCGCCATGTTGTTAAAGTAGCGGTTTGGCTCGCTATTTAAATATTGAATTGTTAATTTGATATTTTTCAGCAAATATGTACCAGAATTAAAAAAACAACTTTTACTGGGTTCCTTAAACTCTACAACATAATATAAAATGGATTTTAAAAACCTGTCAAATAACGTATTTTAAGTTTAAAGAAACTAAGATTTCTATAAACCAATCTGTTACTGAAAATAACAAAAAAATATTCTTTTGCCAACCAAAATATTTTATAACCTAAACATCATTTTTAAACACAAAATTTATTTGTTTCAGGTATAGGGATAAGCAGTGCCGTGGTGTCTTTTAACGTAGCTCTATACTATAATACGATCATTGCTTGGTGCTTGTTTTACTTCGTCCAGAGTTTTCAATCCAAGTTGCCTTGGGCTGAATGCCCAAATGTGTATTTCCCTAATGGATCGTATACGCAGGAACATGAATGTGTTGTAAGTAAAATTTTTCTTTTATATGTTTTTAACAAACTTATATTTAAACCCAATCTAGTTTACCAAGTTCTATTACAAGAAGATTTAAATGTTATTTAACTGTTTAAATTTGATAATTATGGAAATGACAGTACAGATAGTACCAAATCAAGTAATATTTTGTAAAGAGAGAGCAACAATGATCCGATAAACAACCTTTTTCCAGCCAGAAGAAAAGTTGCTGTTTTATGAGTGTTACAAACATTATAAGTTCGTCATCAATTTCTATTTACATTATCGCAAAGTTTGCGCAAGATAGGTACCCAGATTGCTGACTCGAAAACAAAACGTGACATGTTAAAGTCTTTACTAAACTTGTGAAGCGGAACTAATATAAACGGGTACCAAAATATAATTATTAATATTTCTTTCTATTATAATTTGCTGCTTAACATTCAGTCAAAAGTGGCACGCTGCTGTCCAATAACATACATTCTAATATTCTCCCATTCACTATAAATAGCTGTTTTTTACATCCACTTTTACATTGTTAAAATTTATCCCTATGTAATTTTATCTCTCTAGGCTGCTAAATGGGGCATTGGGTGACTCAAAATTTTAAGGTGATGAAGATCTTGCAAAGTTTGGGGCTTTGCACCCAACAAAAAAGATTTTGTAAAAGTAGCAATAATAAACTTTTACAAAAATGCCAAACGTATATAGACTTAGACGGTAAATATGTGAAAAAAAAATGTAATTACAATTTACTTTTGGGAGTTAAATAAAAGGAAAGCCAAATTTCGGTTTATATGCGAACCCTCTTTCAATTTAACGTTTTAAGCTGCAAAAACCTTTTACATTTAACTTAATTTAACGTGGGTGTTGAATTTTGCTTTCTTCTTAAATTAGCTATTTATTAAAGTGGAATGGTCAAAATATTACAACGATGCTACCCAATAAAGCGACTTTACTTTAAATTAACCTAAAAATACTAATCTAAATATATTTAATCTTATACTCAATGCCTAATTATATATGTGAAATACAAGTTGTGATTAAATAAAATCAGACTAGCGATCTCTCGTAATAATGTCAGCAATTAAAACATATTTACATAAAAGCAGATAAAGTAACTAAATATTTTAATTTTTAATTGATAACCCTTTTTAAACACTAAGAAAAATACCCAACAGATAAGCTTTTCTTGTTTTCATAGCTTTCAAGAAAAATATTCGGAGGTAATGCCACGAGTGCTTAAAAATTACCGATAATTTTCCTAAAAGCTTGTTGTTTATAATTTCACGAGTTCGAAGAACGAGTGGAATTTGTATAACAAGCTTGAATGAAAATTATCTGGTAAATTCTAATGCACGAGCGGTATTTAGGAAGAATATTTCTAGAATGGTGAAATATGGGAGTATTATACTATTAAAATGTTTTTTTTTGTCATACAATTTTCAATTTCATGCAACATAATTGAAACTATAACTGAAATCGTTTTTTTAATTAGTTTATCTATTTCTACATTTGACATTAAACCATTTTACTAATATGTCTGTATTATTCTATAGGAGAGATCTGCTGAAAATTACTGTCTCTCTTCCTGCGATAACAAATATCTTTAGCACCTTATGCAGTGCCCAACAGAGTACGGTACTAGTAAATTTTACCTTTAAGTCGTGCAAGCGTTTCTTTGTGTTTTACAATGTTTTTTAATATTTTTTCGGCTAAATATGTTTCTTAATAGAACTTATCGATACAGAAATTTTAAACATGTATGTATTTTTTTGCTTTAGAGCAGCGTTAGAGCGTAGAGTTCGAAGAACGAGTGAAATTTGTATAACTAGCTTGAATGAAAATTATCTTATTAATTTTTATGTACGAGCGGTATTTAGGAAGAATATTTTCAGAATGGAGAAATATGGGGGTATTATACAATTAAAATGTTTTTTTTGTCATACAATTTTCAATTTCATGCAACATAATTAAAACTATAACTGAACTAGTTTTTTAATTAGTTTTTCTATTTCTACTGCATGACATTAAACCATTTTACTAATATGTCTATATTATTCTATAGGAAGATCTGCTGAAAATTACTGTCTTTCTTCCTGCGATAACAAATATCTTTAGCACCTTTGCAGGCCAACAGAGTACGGTCTAGTAAATTTTACCTTTAAGTCGTGCAAGCGCTGTCTTATGTGTTTATACAATGTATATTTAAATATTTTTCGGCTAAATTTGTTTCTTAATAGAACTTATTGATACGAATTTAAAAGTATTTTTTTTTGCTTTAGAGAAGTTAGAGTTTCATGCAACATAATTAAGACTATAACTGTTAGCTATAACTATTTTAATTACTTTATCTATTTTTTTATCGTGTACATGACCAAATCGACTCATTTTGACTAATTTTGACGTTTCTAATTGACAATACAAACAAACAGGTTTAATTGTTCTGTGTTTGTAAGTAAGTGGAAATACCACGTTGTCTAGGCAACGTGAAATTTCCGCTTTTTTTAACGTGTCTTATGTATAAAGGATAAAATATTTTTAATTGCGCTAGTTAGTAGACATCTCAGAAGGTTTTAACCTGCAGAAAAAATAAGGAAAATTGCTCATTTATCTTTCACTTTCTATCCTTATATTATCTTATACTAAATAACATATCACCAATAAATTGACCGTAACAGGTTGCTACTACCCCATAGTGACACAACACTAACATATACACACCATATGTCAACTTATCCTCATTTTAAAAAAGTCCTTAATACTTTACAGCACTATGCCAAACGCATTTCCAAGGAAAACTAATGATAACTTTTTTGAAGCACTTGCAAAGACATTTTTTTTTAATATGTATCATAAAATTTGAGTAAGTTATGATTAAAATAAATCTTCAAAAACAACTTCCTTAATTACCACTTAATTAAAATGAGAGGTAGCCCCCTATTTCAATTTTCTTTATTTATATAATCAAAAAAAATTTTAATTTTAAAAAATTTTAACCGAAAAAAATTTAAAAAAATTGCTTAAAATTTGGAAAAAATAGAGTTTTCTAAACTTAGTTATAGCTTTTAAAAAAACCAACAAAATGGTTTTTTAAAGAACTTTTTATCAAAAAATACGCGGTTTTGTACTGTTTTTTGCATTGTAAAATAAAAAGGGGTGGGTTTTTGAAAATTAAATAAGTAATACTTTTGAGCAGACACATTTTTTAATTTCAACTCTGTGACAATATGTTAATTTTTCTAGGGTAAACATTTTTTTTATTAAATCATAATAAGAATTGATTTTCAATGGTTGAAGTATATTAAACAATATTTCAAAAAATTAAATACCCATTTTTTAATTTATATGAGCCTAATTTTATGTGACTTATGCTTTAGTATGAAAGTTTTGAAGGTTTTTGCAATAACGGGTAGTTTTCACCCCTAAAAAATAAAAAGCGACCTTTAGCATAATGAAAATTTTGAAAAGGAGGGTGGGTTATGCTTAATTTCAAATTTTTATGCAAAACACTGTGATAATATATACATTTTTTGGGGTAAATAATTTTTTAATCATAATAAGGGTTGTTTTTAGGGGCTTTAATATTTTAAATATTGTTTTAAAGAAACAAAATTCCACTTTTTTAACTTATTTAAGTCAAATTTTACTCAACTTAAGCTTTAATGTATAGTTTTATAGGTTTTAGCAATAAAGGATAGTTGTCATCCCTAAAAAATAAAGAGCGTTTATCAGCATAATATAGATTTTGAAGAGGAGGGTAAGTTAAGTCTAATCCCAAATTTTTATGCAAATCTATGCATTTTAAAAATTTCCAGGTTTTGCACTTTTTTTAGCTTCGTTTTCTGGACTACATTAAAAGTCTGGTTAATGTCATCTAGACGGTCCTACAGTTTAACGTGTACTTGGCCTTCGCCCGATGGTCACCCATCAAACTACTAATGTTGCTCGATAATGTCTAGCTTTGCTGACCTGACGAAAATGGTGTTTAACACGGGAAAGGCCGATGTATTCCCTCTTGCATTTTAATGATTTTGTTTATGTATTTGGGTATTTTGTGATCTTTATTAAATATTTGATTTCCTATTTCATTCAAAGATGCTACATGTATGTGATCTTTGTAGGTACAAAATGAAAATAAATGTATAAACTAATAGACTAAATGGCAAGGGTCCATACTAATTTGCTCTTAATTAACGATTTTGATTTTTTTTGTTATTTTGGTATGCACAATATTTAGTTTAAAACCACTAATGTGGAATTTTAAAAACTTGTACAGATTTTACTCAAAAGGTCTAAGGGTTAAACCGGGTTTAGTTGCTTTATGGTATAATAAAAATGTTAGTTTTCCAGTTGTGCTTTAATCAAGACATTATTATACTTTAAACAGCGCCAATACACACATTTTAATAGGAAAACATACAAATTTAAATTGTGCCCCATTATCAGTAAATACATTTTATTTTTTCTTAACAGATTCTATTCTTTCTTGTTGGTGTATTTTTTTTTTAAATTTTGTACCAACCAAAAATGTAACCAATTTTTTGTCTTACCTAGTGTTCTATTAAGATTAGGCTAACTTATTCTTATACGCGCTGTCCCTGTCCGATACCTATTTGTTTACGCGATCATATGAACGCATGGACATTGGACATTGGACCATTTTAGTAAATATGTATGTATTATTCTATAAAAGGTGATCTGCTGAAAATAACATACCTGCTATAATTGTCTCTCTCCCTGCGATAACAAATATCTTTAGCACCTTATGCAGTGCCCAACAGAGTACCGTTCTAGTAGATTTTAGTTTTTAGTCGTGCAAACGTCTCTTTGTGTTTTACAGAGTTTTCTAAAATTTTTACCAGCGAAATATTTTTTTAATAGAACTTATCGATGCAAAAATTTTAAACAGGTTTGTATTTCTTTTTTTATTTACTTCAGAGGTTTCCCAACATCTAACCTTGCTAAACTTTAATAGAATTGTGATCTAACCCCACTGCGATTGCCGACAAAGGCGATTATACCAGTGATGATCGTTGTTAATTTAGAGACTTAGCAATTGTTAAAAGTTTACAATTTAGAATGTTAACAAAAGTCGATTTGACAGGTTCCTTTCTAAATCATTGAATAACACTGACAATGGTTTTTTTAAACATTTCTAAACCGTTGTTAACTTTTAACAATTGCTAAGTCCATTGCTAAATTTTACGCGATCATCACTCGGTCGATCTGTTATAATGTCGTAAAGGGAAAGTTGACAAAGTTACTATGTTATTTAAGCCGGCATATTAAGCGCTCAATTAAAACAGGAAAAATATAAGGTATTAGGACTAAAATGCAAGTAAGGCGGGTAATTTACGAAGAAGAGAATAAAAATAAACTTGAAGAATACTGTGTAGAAGATGAAGATGAGAAGGCTGCATGTCTTACTGTAATAAATTATATACATAGTAGATACAAAACGGCAAAAATATGGATCCGTTGCCAGATTATACCAAGTTGGTGTCACACCTTGTGTGCTAATGTTCCAGCAAAAATAAAGCAATTCACTTGTAAATTGTGTACAGAGTGTTAGTATGTGTCACCTTAGACAGTTTTTTTAATCTTAAAAGAAAACACTTAGATTAACTGTTGTGAAGGTATCTTTTTAATTATTATCATTACAAACATTACAATATTCTATTTACGTTTTTAAAATACATATTTAAATAAAGTATAATTTAAACAATTTGTAATCTCCTTTTCATGTATTTATTTAGGTTTAAAGTTTCTAGAATTTTGTATGTTTTATTTTTGAAGGTTTTTTGTAAAACTAGATAACTGCACGTATAAATAGCTGTAATTAATGGAATTAAAAAAGGAGGTAAGCCTAATAGCATAACAGTAATAAAGTGGCTAAAAGTTTTACCTTTATAGCAACATAACGCGGGTAGCGATATAAATTGTTTGCTTAGTCCCATCCGTTGTTTACCTCATTTGCAAAGTGCCAGTATTTACGGAAAAGCAAGCTTATCACTAATCGCTTTATTTTTGTTAATGGATTAACCAATTAAGAGGTAATTTGGCGGATTAAATAAAGACGTATTTCCTAAAAATAAACAAATGACCTTTACACTATCCACAGAAAATAAAAATAATTTTTTGGAAAAAGGTCATTCTTGATACCAAATTTAGCTTGTGAAGAAAATATTGTTTACGAAGAGAGTTTTTGATTTTTCCCAAAAGTAAACTATCTTTTTTCTTTTTCAAGCAAAATGTAATTCAGAAAATGTATTTAAAGTAACGTTTGTATGAATCAACATTTATAGCAGACGGTAATGAATCTTCTTCTTGTGTTAGATACTGAAGCCAAAATAATCCGCGTTTAAGAATTTCTGCTAAAAGACAATACCACAAATGGGTAAATGTGTCAGTGTGTGTGGTGTGTGTGTCAGTCATATTAGGGCATTATTGGCCCATACTTTGTCGAAAACTCTATTACCGTGAGAGTTACCTTCAAATATTGAAAGCCTTCTTTTCTGATAACTTAGACATTTAATTTAGAAACAAAATATACTTTCAACAAGATGAATGCCCCGCTCATTTTGCAATTGAAGTAAGGGCATAGTTAATAAGAAATTTGGCCAGAGATGGATTAGCCCGGTTCTATGAACCCCACAAAATCCCGGTTAACTATCCCTACCTTTGGGAGCACCTCAAACAATAAGTTTACGCCCGTACAATTAAGAACGACAAATAGCTTTTAAATTAGCGAATCGCTAAAGATTTTTAATCAATTTTCATTAAAGAAATTGAAAAAAAGTTTTCGCTACATTCGTTCATAGATGGAAGAATGTGTAAAATGTGAAGGGTGCGTTTAAATAATAAATTATGATGTTATTAATAAATATTTTTTTCAATTTTTTTTTTTTAAAAAATTATATAAATATTAATATTAAATTTAAAATAAATTAAAAATAAAATATTTTTAATTAATTTTATATAATAAAAAAAATATATTTATTTTAAAATTATATATTTATATTATTAATTTAATATTATAATTTATTAAATATTATATTTATAATTTTTAATAAATATATGTTTAAAATAAAAAGGTTTTATTTTATTATTTAAAAAATTTATTTTAAACTTTATATATAAACTATTAAGAAAAAAATAAAAATAAATCAAAAAATTACTAAATAATAAATTTAAAAAAATTACTAAAATTTGGTCCACGTAATCCGATTAAAATTAAATGGCTTTCATATAAACATATGTCTTTTTAAATGATTATTAGGTTTATTTTGCTTTGAATCACTCACGTAAAATTAAAACATATTTTTATTATTATTTTTATTTATTTTTTTTATTAAAACATTATATTTAATAAAATTATTATAAAAATACTTTTTTTAATTTATCAGAGTCCATAATTTTTTAACAAAACACTAATGGATCGAGGACATCAACACTCCAGAAGCCTTTAACTGGAAAATTGCCCTTGCTCTTGTAGTTGCCTGGATCCTTGTTTATTTATGATGAAAAGATGGGTCTGAAAAATAGTTTCGTTAGGCCACTTTTTACATTTTCCCTTATATTTTCTTTTTTCGCGGGATAACATTAAAGGGAGCGGGCGATGGACTTAGACACCTATTTACACCGTCATGGCACACTATTTTGGATCCGGTGGTTTGGCTGGAAGCGGGGACGCAGATTTTCTTTTCACTGGGTCTGGCTTTTGGAGGCCTTATTGCTTTTTCATCGTATAATCCAGTAAGTAAGGATAATTTTAACCAATTTTTGAGATGATATTTCTTTCTTTAACAGCTATTTATTACTTTTGTAACAAAAAAACTAAAATAGCCATATTATACAGGGCAAATCTGTGAAGTAAGACCCCCTTTTATTGCTTTAAATATTCTAATTGGAAAAAAATATTTTCCACAAAAATGTTTTGGTTTTTACTGCTCTATTATGAGAACAACGTTATGTGTACAGGGTTTATCAAAAAGCCCGTACAAGGACAATCAATTTTTTAATGATTCTTTTATTTTTGTTACATTTTTGTTTCTATAAAATTCTAGATATTTTTATTTGGCATATCATATCCCTATATTCAATTTTTTCCGAGATATTCGCATTTAAATACAAATTTAGAATGAAAAAATCCGCTCATGTCTTAATTATGTTTTACGTTTCTATGGTTTTAGCGGTTTTTTAGAGTGAAAAACAGCCCTAATAATATTTAATAAATAATTAGATGTCACATGAAAGTAAAAATAGGCTTAGCCTTAAAAAGAAAAAAACAATTTAAACAATTTTTGTACAGATTAATAAAACTGTCGTTTTGACATTTTTAGCTAGTTACTATGGTTATTATGCCACTTTCAAAAAACCGCTAAAACCAGAGAAACGTTAAACAACATTAAAAGATGAGCGGATTTTTTTCTTTCAAATTTGTATCTAAATGCAAATATCTCGTAAACAATTGAATATAGGGATATGATATGCTGAATAAAAAATATCTAGAATTTTATGCAGAAAACAAAAACATAACAAAAATATAGGGACTCATTTAAAGAAATGGACTTTGTCCTTGTACAGACTTTTTGATACACCCTGTATACACAACGTTATTTGCAAAATATAGAGCAGCAAAAACATTTTTCCCAATTTAAATATTTAAAGCAATAAACGGGGGTCTCACTTCACAGACTTACCCTGTATAATGATGAAAATGATGATGAGAAACATTGAAAATTAAATAACTATCGGGGATCATGTTAATATTTTTTAAAATGGAGTTCCCTATTTTTAATGTAATTATTCGAATCTTCGTATATCTTTTGATCTAAAATAATAAATTTTTAATTAGCAACTTATTTTCTTCACGTTTAAATCGAGAAAATGTTTGTCTACCATGCCAAAAACACCTGAAAGGTTAATACCGATACCTGTTTACCTAAATAATAACTGGATAATCACATTAAAATAGGGGATTTCATTAAAAAAAACCAAGGTGACCCCAAGCAGTTTTGTTTAATTGTCGATTATTTTTTAATCCTTATTTTTAGATTTGACCAAAAAAAATTATAGGATGGTTATTTCATTTTTTTATAAAAGGAGGTCCAAAGCGGCTTCAATCTTGACTATACTGATCAACGTTTTCTTAAAGTTAAGTAAGGCAAGATAAAACTCTTAAAAGATGCGCTATTAACAAAATTGTCAATACGATGGCAAAAAGGCATCGAGTTTTACTTTTCCTAAATGCGTAACTTGAAATATATTTTGTGGGTTTAGTATGATATGTGTATGAAAAAAATGCTCTAATTACAGAAAAATAATGACCCACCATAATTTATGTAAATTGGTTCTAAACGGCCAAACCAATTTATTAAAAAATATAAGGGATTTGTAATAAAAAATAACTAAAACAAATTATTATTTTCTTATTTTTGGCAGCCACTTATATTTTATATATTTTTAATATTATCTTACTTGCCGTTGTCATGTCCTATTAATTTTAACAAAGCAATTAACACCATGATAATGACCTATTTAATTAATGTCCACCTTGTATTTGGGAGGCATTATTTGTCACAGCTAAAGGATAAAAGAAACTTTTAGGAAGGGCTTAAAAGGGTTTATTCTTAAAACAAAGTCCTAACAACACTGCTATTTATTATAGTAATCTCTTAACTGACTCAGACCTCATTAAACACATTTAATAAACCCTTATTCATAACACTGTCTTTTTTTCTTAAAATAAATCTGTTGATTAAAAAAAGTACGCCTTTTACAAATTAAGGAAATAAGTTTAACTCAATTTAATAAAATAGTTATATTTAAAATATCCCTAATACTCATAGCGTGTGGCATATATTTTGTTTTGTAGTATTTTTGGGTAGGTAATTTAGGTTACTTGTCCAAATAGTCCAGGAAGCCACCGCAAAATAGCTGGCCAATAACAGATATGCATTTTTTTGCAATATATAGTAATGCAAACATTTTTATTGCATTACTATAAACTATAGTCAATTTTAAACCGCACTGCTGCCTCAGCTCAGCGGGTTCAAATTGATTTTTTTTTATCTAGGAATAATCGTTTTTTTTTAATATGACTTAAAAACCATTGATTTTAGGAAAAAAAGCATATAATCAAAATTAATTGCTTACTTAAACTACGTAAATTTTTAATAACATTTTTTGTAGCTCTTTAAGTTTTTGAGATATTAACGATTTTAAATTTAAAATAAAAACGCTAATATCTCAAAAACAAGAGGGTCTAAAAAATGTGTTAAACAAAAAATATGCTTCTTAATAACTCCTATTAAACATGTTATATACACATTTTTAATAAAATATGCAATAATGGAGATATAAGTGATTTTAACCCTTAAAAATTTCGCTAATAACAATATTTTTTTGGTACAAGGAAGGATACCGATCCGTTCAAAAATTAATTAAAAATGTTTTATTCCTTGAATGAAAAAAAAAAAGATGATATACAGTTGCTTTAAGGCAATTTTTTTGGTCCAATAACTGTACCCATTCTAATTTACTTGAAACTTATCCTAAAAGAAAATTTACATTCTAATTAAAATTTAAAAAAAATTAAAAAAGTGCCTTCTCTATCGGGGGGCTATTTACCTAACAGGACATTAAGCTTCCTGCCAGGTATATAGCAC
>JAHBCN010006667.1:0-47412 GCA_019359885.1 Listronotus oregonensis
TTTTAAACAGATGTAGGCAGTGTTGAAGCGTGAAGAAAAATTTCACATAGACTTTTTTTTTTTTTGAGAATGACATTGTCTGCCCGAATGGCAGATTTAAATTTGTCTAATATGAAGAATTTATGCACTGTATGCGTGTTTTGTTTATTTTTTTGGTAATTTTTTTACTTATTAGACTCTTCGCCGATTTTAGTTTTCCATTTAAAAAAAAATTGGAAATTGTTGAAGCGTAAAAAATTTTCCAAAAATTTTTTTAAAATTTTTTTTTTTTTAAGACTTTCCCTTTTTAAAAATTTTTGCATAGGGGGGTTCTTCGAATTAAAATAAGTTTTTTTCCGGAATCTCTGGTTTTTGAGTTTAACTTCCGTGGCAACCCAAAATGACTTTTTCTCAAAACCCCTTTTCTTGAAACTGATTACCATCATGGGGAACATACATGATTGGGATTTATATTTTAATGAATACACTTAAAATTTTTTTTTTTTTTTAAAAAAACACCTTAAATAAACCAGTTTTTTTTTTTTTGAAACAATAAAATTAGGAAACCAGTTATAATCAATATTTATTATAATATATTATATTATATATATTTTTTTTTATATATATAATATATTATATATATATTTAATATATATATAAAAAAACTAAAACGGGTATGGAAATGCGTCAATTAAAAGGCCACTTTAAAAATTAACTTTTTTTAAAAAGTCGAGCTTTCGGAAAAATTTTTTCCCACATCAGGACAATTAAAAAAAAAAAAATGATTCTTGAAAAAAAAAAAATAATTCCTCTTTTAAAAGTTCTTACCAATGTGATTAAAAAAAAACATGTTTAATACTGAAAAAAAAACTTCTTTCACTTTAAATTTTGACGATTTTAATTTTTATTATAAAATATATTTATTATATATAATAAATATATATATATAATATTTATTATATATATATTTTTATTACGCACGAAAAGTGGATTCAATTAGGTGATTTTTTTAAAATAGCAATAATTTATTGTAAATTTTAGTGATTTCTTTAATAAATAAGTGCCTATTAGTTGTGTTCCCATTTTTGGGAATCAGTTTCAAGAGGAAAAATTAAGGTTATCCTCTCATAACCAGAGGTTGCCGTGATCAGAGCCCCACAAACCACCTTTTAAAAAATTTATGAAAATTGGCGTCATGTCCGTTAATAAAAAATTATCATTAAATTTGATTAATCAAAAAAAATAATCTAATGAAAAAAAATAAGTGTTTATTTTTTAGTTTTAAATGTTAATTTTAAAATGGGATGACCTATACCTTTCGGACCCCTTTTTATAAATTTTTTAGTTAAAATTATAAGACATCTAAAAAAAACTTTTGGTCAACACCTTTTTTTATTCCGTGGTCATTGGCTAACACGGCTTTAAAATTTAAAGATAATTCGACCCCCCAATATTTTTGGCCAAGCCATCTTTTACCCCCTTACCAGCTGTTTCCAACTTTCACCCCTTAACCTGATTTTAGGTTTAACAATACATATGTTATTACGTAGGTATATTGTTTAACGTACTATATTTAAAAAAAAATTATAGTTATCAAAAAATAATTACCTAGCATGCTCAGGACTTGAGCCATTATGAACAGTATGCCTGGCCAGTGGATGAGGTACAAATCCACATATCCTTTCTATTTTTTAAAAATTCTTGAAGAGCTTCGTTTTTCACCTTGATCACTTGGATCTAAAAATAATTAAGCTTCCCATACACATTCGTCTAGTCTATTAAAAGCTTGAAGGGGTGCAATCCGGCCTCCCAAACTCATAGGGCCCTCGGCCCTTTGACCTTCGAAAATGTTTAAAAACATATTGTAATAATAAAAAATTTTCGACTTTTGATCCCTTGCAACAGGGCTTTAAGTATGGGAAAGTTTAAAAAAATTTAAATTAGTAGGTATTTGGTGCCCCCAACGAATAATCAGCCCATAAATCACGATAAAAGTTTACATATCCTTCCTTTAAATCGCTAAAAAAAAAAAAGTAGAACATAACTTGGTATGAAATCTAAAACATTCAAAAAAACTGGAAATCGGGGCCCCTTTAGGAGGGGGGAACCCCGGGGATCTGCCCGGGCGGAAATTTTATGCGGCATTTATATCGATAAAATATAAAACAAGTAAATAAATAAATAAAGCCGCCTTTGGGAGTAAATTTAATTTTTTAATTTTTTGTGCATTGGCTTTACCACTTTCTTTGTGAAAAATACAATTTTTTTTATGAATTTATTAAAAGCTTTAAAATTGATCTACAGTGCGGCGCCGTCTTTGTTACGCCAAATTGGCCAAAAAAAAAAACCCTATTAAAAAAAACTTATTTTACTCAAGAAGCATTATTATGTTAAGTTTACAGCCATTCCACGGTACTTTAAATTTTTCCATACTTTGGAAACAATAAATAAATTAATATAAATTGGTTTTTTTTAAGGGTATACCAAAGGTTCAAATAAACAAAAAATATATAAATTCCATCTTCGTCTTAAATATTTACGCCACCTCAAATGTTACTCCCTTTATTTTACAAAGAAACTGTTTTTTTCCCGAATCGGGTAGGCCGTGGCGCCTAAACAAATGAACTTTACTATAAACAACTTATTTAGCTTGTCAATGTGAAGTGTTAAAAAGTGATTTTTAATAATTTACGAAAATTAGGTAAGTAATTTTAGTTATTTTACTGCCAAACTGTTCAATTTTAATATATTGTCCCATCCGTAAACAAATTTTAAAGTTTTTTTATAACATATTTTTTTCCTTGGAAATAGATCCACCAACTTTTAGTTGCTGTTGCGTTGACCAACTAACTAAGGAATTTTCGTCATAAAAAATGTTTATATTTTTTTTTTCATTATGAATAGGGGTAAATTAATTTTTCCCTTCCAATACAAAATTTTGGAAAAGAAGTTTTTTAAGTATTTTAAAAAAAGGAAATAATTATATATTTTTATTAAAAAATTTTTAAAATTTATTAATAATATATATTTTTTTTTTAATATTAAATATATAAATAATTTTTATTATATATTTTTATAATTTATTTTATATATATATTTGTGATTTTAACATCACCTACCTAAATGCAATAATTATAAGGTACCTACCTACCATAAAATTTCATTGCATTATAAAAAAAAAAATTTAAAAAAATGTAATTCTTTTTCTAATTCTTCTAGGTACATCTTACCTTTATCTATTTTTTACATAGAGGTACATTGTAACATACAACTTCTCGATTTGAGACCCAAACTTTTTGTTACAGATAGAAATGGCCAGAATCCACGTAAAGAACAAGTTAGGGACGGTGTTCGTAGATATGGAGCTAAAGTTAAAGGCGACTTAGAAAAAAAAAGAATATTTAAGAAAAGATGCTGAGAGGAAACGAAGAGAGAAGAGCAAAGAGGCTCATTCTTAATGGAAATGATAAGCTTCTCAGAGAACAAAGACAAAGGTTCTTTAAGAAAAAAGATTTATAGACAGAAAATGAAAAACGCAGGACTTCAAACAAAACCAGACAATTTAGGACCGTACAAAAGCCGTCAAACTCTCGGAAAAGCGGTTACTAAAGTAAAAAAGCCCTTCCTGCTAAGACCGAATACAAAGAAACTGTGCTGGGGAGTTGCTAAAAAATGTTAAACCAACACTGTCCTACAAGACAACAACAAGAATAGAGGACTTGGTATACCAGAAAACGAGAAAAATATCGTAAAAAATTTCTTTTTAAGAGATGATTGAGCAGGCAAGCTCCTGGAAAACGGGATATTAAAAGTCTGAAAAACTCGACAGGCGAAAAGAGATTTTTCAGATACGTCATATGATGAGGGCCATTAAAGAAGCATACAGTTTATTTAAAGAAAATATCCAAACAGCAGCATCCATGTTAGAAAAATTTTATACTTTACGAAAATATTTTTTACTTTCTTCTCAAACACCTCACAATGTATGCATATGTCGCTACCACGCAAATTTTAATTACTTGGTGGAGCCCATAAATAGTCATTATCCTAACACATTCCCAAAGTATGGAAATAAGTTACAAAAAGAAGTTTGTTGTCAGATGACCAATGAAACTTGTATGCTAAGTGAGAATTGTAACAACTGCGAAAAAGATTTGGAAAACCTCATCCCAATAAATGGCTTGATTGAAAAAGATACCACAATAATCAAGTGGAAACAATGGAAGGATGTAGTAGGGCGGGCCTCAGCTGCTAGTTACAAAAAGGTTCATGGCAGCAGCCATCAGTTTGTTAGAACAACAGTTACAAACTTACAAAACTCACAGTTTTGTAAAATCTAACCAGGAGCAATATTATAAATGTTGTAAAGAAAGCCTTAGGGACACGAAATACTCATCATATCGACTTCGCAGAAAATTTTTCTTGGTTTCCGGATGAAATCCGTCCGCCCCTGGTCGCATCAACAAGTAACCTTTTCACTTGTGTTGCAGGTTCAAGAATTGTACGTTCTTTCGTGATCATCAGTGATGAACTCTCTCACGATAAAAATTCTGTTTTTTTGTTCCTAAAAAATTTTTGAAGTCTTTAAAACACAGAAAACATTGAGACTGCAATCACATTTTTGGATTCCAGCTCAATTTAAAATAAATATACTTTATCGATATTTGCTTCTCCGACAGTGTTTTAATATCAAAATTAGTGGAACTTTTGCAACGTCGCACGGAAAGGGTGCCGTTGATGCAATCGTGGTTTGACTAAAAGTTAGTTTGGAAAGAAGTGGGTTTTAAAAAACAAAATTAACAATGCGCAAGAATTTTTGTATGTGCAAAATCTAAAAATATTTGAAATGTTTTTTTGGGAAACATAATTAAACTTTAAACCTTTTTTAAGTGAAAAAAGCCCCCCAAAAAGTTGCTTTAAGCCTTCATTATCAGAAAAGTAGAAACCGTTCAAGAATTTTTTTTGATTTACCTACTTAAATGTTAATTTATGATAAATTTTGCAATAAAATTAGAAATTATTTGATAATATTTGTCCCAATCCTAAACACACTGCTTTCTTAGTTCCACAACAATCTGAGCATACCAAAGTGTAAAATAATCCATTTGTGTTATTAATTACTAACACATATTTTAGTCAAAGATAGAATTTTAAGGTTTGAATTCCGCCTAAAATTTTTAGGGTATATTTTTTTTCCCGTTCGTAATCAATATTATATTGTGTATTGTAGTAAAACTAAAAAGGGTTTAAAACAAAAACTATGCATAAATTCAATCCCTCAAGACATGTTAATTGGTAAAGATGCTAGAAATTTACAAAATATAAAACATAGAACCTAAAATATAATGAAACGGAAAAATAGACAAAATAGTGTCTCCCCGTCCTTTCGTGGAATGGTGTTTAAATATTTTTCCACTATTGTTAATCTACTTTCTTTTTTAATGCTTAAGGTCCGGAAAAAATATGTACACTAATTTAAATACAATAAATTAAGGCAATAATGTAATAATTTGGTGCCACTAATCAAAAACTCAGTTTGCCTATGAACATAGAGATAAAGTGCTCGAAGATCCTAAAAAAAAATACAAAGTAGATTTTTTTTCTTCACAATATTGATCTAGCCATTAATTCTCCAGATACTTGTTTTAAACTTCTAAGTGACCATAGTATATTTTTGAATCTCTTTATGACATTTACAATTTAAAAAATATGCCAAAAGAGAATTTTTTAACAATGGCGATTTATCTGATTTAAATGGAAATAGATTGGCGGATGAGATACCCGTCGTGTTTAATCTTCTAGGAAAAAGAGTTCTCAGGAAGTATTCAAATTTATTACAAATTTAAACCACGCACCAAATCTTAGTATTGCGTTGCGTATATTATTAACTATACCAATAAGTGTTACCACTGGAGAAAGAAGTTTGTCTTAAACTGAAATTAAATAAAAAAAAAATTAAGGTCATCAACACAACCTCGACTGAATGCCTTAGCTATGATATCTATCGAGCACGTAATCGCGAGAAATTAGACCTTAAAAAGTAATAAAAAAATTTGCGCAATTGAAAGTTCGTAAAAAAGTTTTTTGTTAATTATTTTTAAGTTGTTAATTTGCATAAAGCTACTTTTTTTGTTTTTAAAATAAAAAGCATTGTTTTTAAATTGTGAGTATTTTGTAATTGAAATCCTGTTTAATTTTTAACTTAATTTAATACCCTCTTCCCTCCAAATCAATTTCTGGGGCGGAAATTCTTATTTTTGCCCAGGATGACTAAAAGGCTTGAGCGGGTCCTGTAGGAAATTATTGTTTTCAAAATAAAACATTATTTTAGCTTTATTAATTATAAGTATGACAGTACACATCGCAAATATTCTTTAGTAGGAATTTCAAAGTAAAATGCAAATTTACTTCTCTACAAAACATCTCGAAGCAGAGTTACGCTCTCGGATTTTTTTTATCTAGTCTTGTAACTCATTGCATTCTAAATTTCATAGATTAAGTTTTATTCTACCTAATTACTTTAAATGAAATCAAATATAATCATAATCATAATTTATCATATTGTAATTTATTGATTTGTTTTCAATTATTTGGGCAAACTATGTGCAGATATTTCCAGGTTACTTTAGGGTTTACTTTTAGTGCTACTTAATGTAGATATTTACTGTATGCCTGTTGCAAAGTAGGTTTTTTTAGGCTTTGTAATAAATTGTGTTATTTTTATTTAAATGATATCCATTCTATTACATTGCACTACAGCTGACGATAAAGAGCTTACAATTAAGTAGCTCTGCACCTTTAAAGTATTTATATTTTAACCATTATAGATAGGGCCCCAGTGCCCTTGGTTACGTACCTACGCCACTGAGGGAAAGATACTTATATTGAGTGGTTTACATTGTTGTTAAATAGTTATAAGTCTTTGAACAACATCTAATAATATACTTACGGAGCTTGGTTGTAATCCAAATATCTCTACGAGTTAGATTATACTTTGGCAACAATTCTTTAAGAGCCTTTCCTATGTCTTCCTCATTCTCGTAGGCTTTAGCTGTATCTAAAATAAATTTACAAACCAAAATATTACAGTTTACCTGTTTTTTTTTTAAATAATTTTCTTACTTACCAATTAGACGATACCCCGCAGCCAAAGCTTTGTCTAAAACATCTCTAACATTCTGTGTACCCGTTATTTTGTATGTTCCAACTGTAACGGAATAAATATAATAAATAAATAACTTTACTCATTTTTTACGCAAGTTAAATATACAAGAAATCCAGTGATGGCTCTACGATATTCAATTTTTTTTTCTAAAAAGTTACATGAGACTCACACCAAATATAGAACAGATGTTATGGCCTTAGGGAGAACACTTTGGTAAAAAAATTTCATTTTTAAATTTGCGAAAAAAGTTAATTTTTTTTTGCGGCGCTCCCAAAGAAGCCTCTAAGTTTTAAAATTCGAATTCTCTATTTGCATTTTTTACGTAAATTTGATCAAATTTTATCGTCAAACCCAAATTTCGAAAAATTATCTGTTTTTCTAAAAACCATGGCCAGGTAAAATTTTTTCACTCAACAGTTTTCCTATGCTTATATTTCAGATGCCCCTAATTTTAAGAAAAATGGAGACATTTTTGCTAAATTTGGGATTTGACTATAAAATTTGATTAAATTTACAAAAAAAATAGAGGAATTTTTTTTTGGGAATTTTTTTTTCGTAAATTTCGAAATGAAAATTTTCTTTACCAAACTGTCCTTATCCTTGAGGCCAATAGCATCTGGTATATAATTAATGTGGGTGTCATGTCTCTAATTGAAAATCCTAGCGCTGCTACCATAGGCGTGCGCACAGTGGGTGCCGTGAGTGCCGTGGCACCCCCACTAGTCTGAAAAAGATTACTGTATTTAAAATATGAAAATTATTATTTGATAAGGTTCGATTTAAAAATTACAATCCTTAGATTCAAATGTATAAAATACATCGTATCCAGTTTTATTCACTTCATTATTATTATTATTATTACTATTATTATTATCTCGGCACCCACACCAGCTTTACCCTGCGCACGCCTATGTGTATAGTCAACCATCCGTAAAAACCTACGTTTCAGAACTAATGATAGCAGTGGCGTAGATAATTTTATTTTCTAGGGGCGGGATCCAATGAAGAAATAAATGTAATGAAAAAGTGCTTGAAAAGTTTTGTAGAGTTGGTGAATATTTGCTTATACTACAATTTTAATTATATGTTTTTACTTTAAATAAAACAAATGGGACATTACCTGTCCAAATGGTGTGTATGATGAATATTATTTTTTGCTTTTGTAATTTGTTGACAAACTATGAACCGCCACTGAATATAATACTTATAAAAACAACAATAATTATACTTACTTCCTACCAAAGGCATTAAATCACCACTGTGAAGTTGAAATTTTGAATCTTTGGATAACACCTCATCAGCCCATGTTCCGGTCGCTAACACCAACATCAGAAGTACTGGAATAACAGATATGGCCATGGCCCCTTTCTATCTCAAAACTGGCAATAACAACAGTTTAAATAAAATTACGTGGTTTTCCGTAATAGCAAATCGATTTATATATGTACTTGTTTATTTTTTCTTTTTAGGGGAATAGATAACCTAGGTCAGATTTTTTTTAATATCTCTGTGAAGATGTATAGGGTATCTCCGTAATTGTTAGTGCTATCAAAAAAGTAATATGGGATTCATGTGCTCTTTTTGGGTTAAACTTAAAATGGTTAAATAAAAAATTTTTTTTCGTTGCTTAGGTATTTGCAAAATCCAAAAGCAAATAAAAATCCCCAACAATTTTCGTTAGGGCATAAAAAATTTATTTTTTTTAGGTTTTAAATTCTGTATCAAAGGGGTTTTTTCCTTTAAAAAGCCAAAGGGGGAAAACTTTTCCCCAATTTTTTTTTTAAAATGAAAAATTTACCCTTTTGGTAAAAAAAATCTATGCCCCTTGGGGTTTTTAAAAATTTATGGGCTTTAAGAGAAAAATATCAAACAAACCTTTTTAGGGGGACTTTAAAGGAAATAAAAAAAAAATTTAAAAAAAAATTACAAACCAAAAAGTGTTGGGAAAGTTTTTGGATCATAACTTTAGTTCTTAAAAAAAAATTTATCCCCAACCCAAAAATTTTTTAAAAAAAATTTAAAAAAAATATATATTCTCAAAATATTGAAAAAAAAAGGGGGCAGTTTTTTTAATATTCTAGAAAAACGAATGGACTCAAATCATATGCAATGATAGGTAGGGTTTTCCCCACCGGTTTTTAAAAAAAAAAAACATTTGCCCGAGTAATGGAACAAGTCCCCCCGTTATAAGTGAATCCATGAAATAGGGATTCGGGGAAGGGGGAAAATGGGGGGATTTTTTTGGGCCCGTTATCTAAAAAAATATCTTTTTTTTAAAAAAACTATAAGGACCATTTTTTAGATTACAAGGGATCTTTTTTTTGTCAAAACAAAATTTTAACTGCCAATTTTAAAAATTGGGAAACCCTTTTTTTGGGGCCCCAAGGGGCCATTTTCGCCCCTTTCCCAATGTTAAGTTGATTAATTTTTTTGCTCGAAACATCCCCGAAACCTAAAACCCCAAAAGGGAAAATGTACAGATTTATTTATGCTTTGTCCTTCATTTACTGGCAAAAACCTTAAAATTTCCCCCAATAGATCGGCCATGAATATTTTTTTTTTTTTTTAAAAAAACATTTTTTTTTTTTTGTCTTGCCAACTCTTTAAAAAAAACGGAAGTCGAAATACGCACAAAACCCCCGATCTTTATCGGTTCGGTCCCCTTTCATCGCCAGAAAGATGGTACCAAGTTCGACCAACCGGAATAAGAAAAATACCTTAACTATATTATGAGAGAAAGAATGGGACAAGCACCCGTTGAAAAAAAACTAATTCCGGAAAAAGAAAATTACTAAAAAGAAATCTTGGGCGCCGGCTAAACAATTAAGGTAACCGATTGCTTGAGTGCATTTACGCACACCTTAGGGGGGGGGAAAGGACGCGGAGATGGTGGCGGAGACTAACAAAACCCCATTCCAAATTTTCGTATAGCCCTTAAAAAAATTATATTTTTTTAGGTTTTTCAAATTCGGTGTGTCGATGCATAATTTTTTCCCATTGCAAGCCACAGGGATAAGGGGCTAACTATTTTCACTTAAATGACATAAATTATAAACCATTTTAAAGGTAAGAAAATAATCTATGCCCCCCTTGGTTTTTTTAAGAGAAAATAGTATTAAACATAACCGGTTTTGGGGGACTTTCACTTAAGGAAATATTAAAAACAAACCAAATTTTAAAAAAATATTACAGCAGAAGCCTAAAAGGGGCTTTTTTTTTTGAAAATTATGATAACTTATACCGTTTTTGGAAAAACTTTGCCCCAACCCCAAATTGGTCCTTTTTCGCGCGCGGGGATTCTTAGAGCGAGAAAACACAGGGTTTTTCCGATCCGGCCGACTCGGCTGCCGACGGCCCCTCCTTTGATTAAAAACGCAAAACACAAAAGCGCCGATTTACCCGACGGCGGGCCGACTGACACCTCGTCTTTCACAAGAAACGCGGGGGTTTTATAGAGCGGCGGCGCTTGTTTAAAATTTTTCTTATGTCCACTGTCGGGGAAAGTCGATTTGTCAGTCGGTTTTTGGGGTTTTTTTTTAAAAAAATTTCCAAAAAAATGACTACCCAAAGTTATAGATATTAAAAATTAATACATGAAATTCAGAATCGTCCAGCATTATGGAACAGGCCCAACCCGATTAAGTGAAAAAAAAAAGGAAACAGTGCTGGGAAGAAATTACTGGGGTTTTGGTTTTGAGGATGACCTTACTTTGGACGATAAAAAAATTAGGTATGTTAATTTTTTTTTTTATTTATTAGATACAAGTAAATATAAGAATAATTCTGCATTTAAATTAGTCACTTGTTTAAATTTGTAAAATAATGTGCATATTTATCTCTCCGACGGGCCCTGGCATTTCCCCTATGGCGTGTAGGGGGTTGCAAACTGCCCATACTGTGGCTGTGTGGTACATTGGTGTCACAAAATGATTCTTCACGCGTTCCATCTCCTATTCTTACAAAATTATGTAAAAAGGTAGCTTTAACAATACTATTAACCAAATCAATGTCAACATCTATAGGTCGATGAAATTTCGCCATTTGTTCGCTAAGTTTCCCAAATGTACATTCAATATATCGTCGGGCAATGGACAATCGGTTATTGAAAATTTGTTTATCTTCGTTAAATTTTTTCCCCACCGTATGGTCTCAGCAAATTTTCAGACAATGGAAAAGCTTCATCACCCAAAATTACATACGGAAAATACTCAGCTGAATTTGGTAAGCAACGTGGCGGTGGAATTCTAATAAATTCTCACATAACTTGTCAAAAAGAATGGAATTTTTAAAAATTCCTGCATCACTCGATTTGCCGTAAGATCCCACTTCTATGTAAGTAAAGCAAATTGGCGTCGCACATAGCAAATAACACAGTAGAAAAATACCCTTGTAATTAAAATACATGGAACCGCTATTGGGTGGCTGTTTAGTTGGATGTGCTTTCCATCGATAGCACCAATGACGTTAGGAAAGTTTGCATATTTTTCAAATCCTGTTGCTATGTCTAAGAACTTTTGAGTAGTTAATTGGGGGTATAGTAACTTCGCCAAGACACGCCCATATTTCTTCACAAACTTCTTTAATAATACAACTGCTAGTCGACCTTCCTACTCGAAATGTGTAGTGTAACTCAGTTAGCGAACATCCAGTAGCAGATATCTGAAAAACAAAATATTACTCTAATAAAGAAAGGTTATTTGCTTTTTTAGTATTTAAAACAATAATGTACTTAGTAATTAATGTTTTTTTTTAATATTTACAGGAGACATACTACAAAAAAGTGGAAGAACGTTCGAGATCGGTTTACAAGAGACATTAAGAGAGAAAAGGCAAGAGTGGAGACGGAGCTCACAAAAAACCCCCCACATGTATTCACAACAACGGGAATTTCTAAGGGACACTGTGACACCAAAAGGACAGTCAGTTCATTAGAATGTAAAAGCCCGCATCATCATCAGTTCAAGAAGAACATAAACAACGAAGATGATGAAGTCCAAGAAGCTACATCTCCACCTTCAACCAGCTTTCTTCCAGGGAAATGTTTAGGAACCGCGAAACCAATCAATGGGAAAAGATTACACCCTTTAAAAAAATTTTTACTGAATTTTTTTGGAACAAAAAAATGAGTAATTACTTTTTCTTCTTTGTTCCAATCTTGCATCATTACCCTGATTATGACCAATTTTTCTTCTGGTGGAATGGATGTTCTCATACGCGTATTTTTTTTGTTATTTTTTTTATACAATTAAGTAGTTCGTCAAAAAAGCCATTGACATACGAGTATAATTAAAAATTTTTCTTCATCCTTTCGAACTCAGCAAAAAAGTGGTAAAAATGTCCTTTCTAAACGATCATTGACAATTGGGTGCACCCACATTCCGATTTTATTTTGCATTCTCCTTTCCGCGCAAATACAGTAAACCCGAAAGATTATTAGTTTTAAATCGTCATCCATATCTCGTTGACACTGGTTTGCAAGTTTCTTGGGCCTCTTTCAACTGAGTCGGGAAACCGATGTATGTTCATCGGCCGAGAAACGGACGAGTCGGCCCGAGTCGGCAAAAACCCTTTTTGTGTAAACGCTCTTAAGAGATATAGGGAAAACAAAAAATTGTCAATTTCAGAATGACCAAAATTTTCTTATTAGGAAAAATTTTAGAAAAATGTTTGAAAGATTTTTCTATAAAGATTGGAAGAAAAAGATTTTTAAAGATTGTTAAATAATCTGCCGTTTCGAAATAAGTACACGGGGTCAGGTAAAAAAAGTTATCGAAAACATCATTTCTTTTTAATGGAACACCCTGAACATTTTAATCTAAAAATATAGTATTGGTTTTTTATGCAATTTATATAAACTTTATTACTTTAAATCACAGTAGGCTATGAAACAAAAGCTAATATCCTAGAAACAAAACGATGTTGACATTAAGCTGAAAAGACAGTACGCAATATATTTTAACACATAAATAATAGAAGAAATAGTTTGCACAAAAAAGTAAGTTAAAAAAAACTACTGCTTGTTCACTGTAATGTTTGAAACAGTTTTTCCCACTTTTTGCTGAATATATATGGAAATCGAGTATATGCAATTTGTAGAATTAAGTAGTAAGTTTAATAATCGTTCAAAATATCATTGCAAAATATTTAAACTGCGATTTAAAAAAAATCTTATATCGGACAGCGCCAGCCTTTTTTAAGAAGTTGTCAATTTAAGCGGTTTTCCACTTTTTTCTGTGAAAAATGCATCAATCAGTATTAGCAAAACCCCGCTTTGTTTGTTTTTTGATTTTTTACAAATTTCCAAAATTTTGAAAACATGGGCGTTTTTTAAAAAAAAAAAAATTTAAAAAAAATTTTTTACTTTTTAAAAAGAAAAAAAAAATTTTGCTTTTTTAAATAAATTAAAAAAACCCAAAAAAAAAAGTTAACCTTTTTTTTGGGGGTTTTTTTGGGGTGAAAATTTTTTTTAAAAAAAAATTTTTTTTTTTTTTTTTTAAAAACCCTTTTTTTTTTTTCCCAAAAAAAACCCTAAGGACTCAAGAATTTTTTTAAAAATGAAATTAAAAAAAATTTTTTTAAATTAAACCCAAAAATTTTTAAACAAAAATTAAAAAATTCTTTTAAAGTTCAAATTATTTAACAAAAATAAAAAAGGTTTTAAAAAAATTTTTGCTTGGGGTTTTTTAAAAAAATCTTTTTATTTTTAAATAAAAAAATTTTAAAAATTTTATTTTATTTTTTAATTAAAAAAATTTTAATTTAAAAAAATTTAAAAAATTAAAAATTTTTTTTAAAACCCTTTTCCCCCCTTTAGCTCATTTTTTTAAATTCCCCAAAAAATTTTTAAAATTTTAACTTTATTAAAACCCAAAGGCCCCAAAAAATTTTTTTCTACCATTTTTTTTTAAAAAAAGGAAAAACCTTTTGGATTTTTTTTTAAAAAAATTTAGGTCCCTTTCCTTTTTAATTATTTATTTCCTTAAAAATTTTTTTCAAATTTTTGGGTTTTAAATTTAATTTTAAAAAAAAAAAAAATTTAATTTAAAAAAAAATTTTTAAAAATTTTTAAATTTTTTAAAAATTTTTGGTAAAAAATTTAACCAATTTTTGGTTAATTGTTTTTGGGAAATTAAAACAAAACTTTTTTTTTTAACCACCTTAAATTTTTTTTTGGGTTTAATTAACTTTTACAGGGGTTTTTAAAAATTTTTGGAAATTCTTAAAATTAGAAAAATGTTTGCTTTTAATTCTGTGACTTAACAACCTAAAAAAATACAGGAGTCATATTTAAAATAAGAAAAATAAAGTGCTTTTAAATTTGAAGAGTTTGACACTTTCTATTAATCAAGCACTATTGGTATTTTTATTCATTTTTAAATTCAATGGTGCAAAAAAGTTTTTATTTATATTTTATTTTTTTCTGAAATTACTGAACCGATGTTGACAAAATTTTAGAGGAAGATAGATGACTACAAGAGGTACCTAAATATATAACGTCACACTTTTTTGTGACACCCTGTATAACCAAAATTATTTTCCTGAAATGCACCGTGGGTTAAAGGTCACGTCTACAAAATATGAAAATTTTACAGTGAATAATAAATCAGCTACATAATACGGGAGGTGAGCTGCAGGACTTCGTATATATATATATATATATATATATATATATATATATATATATATATATATATATATATATATATATATATATATATATATATACAGTATGTCTTATTTGATCTTATCGAAAAAGCTACTCTTGATGTACCTTGCTACTTCTTAGAGTAAGATTGAGATAGAAACATTTAACATATTTTATACGCGGTGTTCAGAAAATTGAAAAAACTTAAAATGATACAAGAGTAAAGTGCATTTATTTGAGAAGATATGTAAATAAGTTACTAGGAAAAGTTGTTTAAAATTAATAGGTAGTCTCTTATACCAATTTTCGAAAAATGGGCCTACTTTTTGTTTATTTGTGATTAAATTTATTTTAATATCAATTTAAATTTTAATATCAATTTTATCAAATTTTTTGCTGTTAAGCATTTAAAGCTGACGTTACTGCGGTTAATGTATTATAAAAGCGAAGTGTCAATAAAGCTTGTCACTATCAACGCCTACTAGTAGAATAATGAGTTGTTAATTTGAATGAAGTTAATTAATATTAAAATACTTTTATCACAAATTAATAAAAGTAGGCCGATTTTTTTTAAAAACTGATATTAGGAACTATCTTTACTTTTAAACAACTTTTTCTAGTAACTTATTTCCATATCTTCAAATAAATGCATTCTTGACTTTTTGAACCATTTAAAATTTTTTCAACTTTCTGAATACCGTGCATAAAATTTGTTAAATGTTTCTATCCCAATCTTACTCTAAAAAGAAGCAAAAATTTTTATCACAAGTAACTTTTTTGGATAAAAATTAAAAATAAAAGAGTTTTTACTATTAACACCTTTTCCGTGGACGTACTGGTGTGTCCACGGAAAAGGTGTCGAATAGAAAAACTTCTTTATTTTTAATTTTATCGAAAAAAGTTATTTTCAGATAAAAATTTTGCTTTTTTTAGAGCAAGATTGGGATAGAAACATTTAACATATTTAGATACGCGGCAAACAGAAAATTGAAAACTAAAATGGCGCAAGAGCGCATTTATTTGGGAGAAAGATATGGAAATAGTTACTGTGAAAAGCAACAAACGTAAAAGGTAGTTCCTTATACCATTCTTCTTGAAAAATCGGCCCACCTTTATTTATT
This sequence comes from Listronotus oregonensis, assembly GCA_019359885.1. Lineage (NCBI taxonomy): Eukaryota > Metazoa > Arthropoda > Insecta > Coleoptera > Curculionidae > Listronotus > Listronotus oregonensis. The sequence continues at coordinate 15,911 of JAHBCN010006667.1, forward strand.
TGTGATTAAAATTTCACTATCAATTAACTAATTCCAAATTTTTGTACTAGTAGGCGTTGATAGTGACAAGCTTTATTGACACTTCGCTTTTATAATTCATATTCCTTTCGTATTTTGTGTAATTCATTAGCCGCAGTATCATCAGCTCTAAATGCTTACTTAAAAGCAAAAAATTTGATAATAAAATGATGTTAAAAATTTAAATTGATATTAAGATAAATTTAATCACAAAAAAATAAAAGTAGCCCGATTTTTTTGAAAATTGGTATTAAATACTACCTTTTATTTTTGAACAACTTTTCCCAGTAGCTTTTTTCCATATCTTCTCAAATAAATGCACTTTACTCTTGTACCATTTTAAGTTTTTTTAATTTTCTGAACACCGCGTATAAAATATGTTAAATGTTTCTATCCCAATCTTACTCTTAGAAGTAGCAAAATTTTTTATCAAGAGTAGCTTTTTTCGATAAAATCAAAAAAAAGTTTTTTCTCTTCAACACCTTTTCCGTGGACATACTGTATATATATATATATATATATATATATATATATATATATATATATATATATATATATATATATATATATATATATATATATATATATATATATATATATATATATATGTATGATATGAATATATTACATAATTTTAAATATTCTATGACAGCTTCGTTTAAAAAACACCAATGTTAAGCAAAAAAAAAGAGTGAAGTTGCATTTGATGTTCCAAAAAATCCGGTATTCCAAGAAAAAACTTCAAAATTGGCGAGAGGCAAGAAATGTAAAAAATGTTATTGTACACAATAATCGTTATTTTATGCATGCGTGGATAAGATTGTTCTACAGTACTGGCAATAACCCTTATTATAGGCTTATTAGATAACATACACTATTATTTTTTAAATTATTTTATTCTAAAAAATATACATATATATTTTTTTGCATCAAATACACATACTATCACAATTTACTAATTTTTAATAGTTTGTGGATCCCAAGCATATACTTTTTGGGGGAAGCTATTTAAGGTGTTCATATCTTCTTCGGGAATGGTGAAATCAAGATCAATATTTTCCCCGAGTTTTTCTTACGGATTCTTTGGGGCATCATTCCCTTTTTTCACCTTGGTCACTTGCCCCTAAAACATTATAAATAAAAAAACACCGAAAAAAAATAAAATCGGACTTTTAATAAAAATCTAATTTGTATTTTTTTCAAATTTGATCAAATTTTCGAGGTTAAATCCCAAATTTCTTAAAATTATACATGTTTTTCTAAAAAGCGTAGCTAGTTAAAATTATTCTTCTCAACAGTTTTCTTATGCTAATATTCCATATGCCTCTAATTTCAAGAAAAATGAAGACATTTTTGCTAAATTTAGGATTTGACTATAAAATTTGATCAAATTTACAAAAAAATACAAATAGAGGATTCGCTTTTGAATTTAAGAATTTTGTTTGGAAACCCTCTTGAGGCCAATATAGACCTGGAGCCGAGAGGGTTTTTGCATGTATCATAGGCCCTACGTCGAGGCTTTGGGAGCTGATAGGGCAACGTTATTCCCCCCTTTGAATTCCCCGGGATTAGTGAAAAAAATTTAAAGAAAGTGCCCGTTATCGAGAAAAAAAAACCGGCGTAGAACCAAACCAACTTAGTGGGATTCTTTAATAAGGTAATCGTGTACACGAAATCACTTTTAGACATTTTTTTGTGGTCAAGTTTTTTTTTTTCGAAAAAACCCAAAAAATCGGTTTTTAATAAAACACGTATTTTAACTTCTCCCCTGCTCTATCTTTAATAATATTCATGCTATCAAGTTAATTTTTTTAGGGTTAAAGTAGACACAATAGCCTTCAAACAAGTCCCCCTTTAAGCTGATATTTTTTTTTTAAATTTTTAAAATAGTACGAAACTCAAAATTGTTATTTTTAGTAGCGTAATTTTAGCAATCGAGAAAAAGTTTATTATTGAAAATTTATACATACATGCTGCGTACAAATTGTAGTTTAAAGTTTAAAAAAAATTTTTGAAACAAAAATTTTTTAGATTCCTTTTTAAATATTCCGTCAGTAATATTTTTTTTCGGCCAAAGTCATATTTTTGCGCGCTTGGGGTTGGACCGGCCCACTACAAAGATCTTACGGTCCGGTGGAAGTGTAGTAGGTAGTTAAAGTTGTATCAACAGGGTTTAAAAAGCAGATCTAAGGGCTGTTTAAATTGTTTAGAAAAGAAAAAAATTAAATCCAAAACAGGTGGGTAGATTTTTAAACCCATATAAAATATCAATTTATTGTTATTAATTACCCACCTAATAAGTAGGTTTATTCAACTTTTTTTTATTGGTTGCTGGTAAAAAAACCACCCACGGATTCGTTATTTTTTTGATTTAATTCAAAACTTCATTATTTTTTAAACATTTTTACAAAAAATTGGGATCCTTTTTTGTCTTTTTTAAATTTAAAATTTTAGAAATATATAATACATTTATAAACTAGGCTTCTTAAAGATATTTTTAAACAGGAATATATAATTCTTTTTTTTTCCCTATAAAAAGATACGGGAAACTTTTTTTTTGACATGTCTAAATCTTTCTTGAATAAGCAATGTTGCCAGACCCTTTTTTTAATAATTTTTTTATTGAAGGTTGTTTTTTATATAAAAATAACCAGAACTAACAAACAACAACTTCAAACTATGATCTAGTTCTGGTTAGTTCCGGGTTTGGTTTTTCGTTAAATTGTATTTTTTTTTATAAATGCGCCGTTCTGGTGGTCATGATTAGTGCTGGTTAGTTTGGGGGCTTTTTATTTTCCCCCAATTATATTTGTAACTGGCTTGAAATTCAAATATTTTTGATTTAATGAAAATTATCCCTATGGTAACGGCAAAGTTTTTTATTATAAATTAATAATATTTCGTTTAGCAACACTGTAAACGTCTTGAAGCGATGCATGAATTTATTAATGTAAATCGTAAATAGTTAAAAAAATGTCAAACAATGACCAATTTTAGAATTTTTATTGCGCTTCTTTCGGTGAAAACTACATCATCCGCATTTTGCCTTAAATAATAATACTTAAAGAATATTTTTACATTGTAAATTTAAAAATCATCCAATTCCGTGGGTGATTTTTTACAGACCAAAAATGTAATATGTAAGAAGTTATTTAGGCGCTTCATTAGTAGCATTTTACGAAAAATTTAATCCATTTCGCCTTAAAATCTATAATAATGATATTGCAGGAAAAAAAATTTACACTCCTTACAACATTTTAATTCTTCTTTCACACAATCTGTAAATTAAATTTTTGTTGACATAAAGCCATTGCACTACGTATTATGGCAGCAGCTCTTAATAAAGTTTAAATTTTGGACATTTCTTTGGGAATAAAAGATCTATCTGAACATCACTACCAATACTCGCAGAAAAGGTAGATATTGTCGAACTATTTTCGTGTAGGTTCGGAAAACCGTTTTCCATTTTAAAAGGATTTTATGTTTCTTTCAGAGATGTAGTGGCTGTAACATAATTTATGATATTTTCATCAAACGCAAATAAATCTTTATAGCCACGTACTTAGATATCATATTAATGTCGTTTCATTCCTGGCAGCTTTATTATTTTTTTGATAGGTAGCTTTTCTACTACCTAAAAGATTCAGTACTGTGTAAAAAATAAATACCCTAAACAGGATTTATAGATAAAATTGAAATTCGTATTTTGTTTCAGTACAAAATATAACTAATATAAAGGTACCAACTATACTATGAAGGTACCTAATAATATTAAATTACTTGTTTAAACAGATTTTTTTTATATAACTTTTCTTCTTTTATTTTTACTATTGCGCAAAAAAAACACATTTTTCTAATATTAAAACTATCGCATTTAAGTTTAGTGTCACAAAATTTAGCTGACCAGCGCGGCGCCATGTCTGATTGCAAAAATTTTGATAATAGTTTTTAGAATCTGTAAGTTTTACGACAGTCTTTATGATATTTTATTTTAATTTCGCCATTTAAAAAATCATCTTTTGACAGAATTTTTTTCAGATTGTCCGCCCTTTTTTAAAACACTTAATAGTAATGATAACAACCCTTGTATTCTAGGTCACTTAACCTTTTTGGCCTGCGACCAAAATATAGTTTTGTTTTTATGTAATTTTTTTCGCGGGTCGAAATTTTCCGCGGACTAGTAAAAATTTTTCCGCGGACCACTTGTGACATGGTGGTCGCCCGACCAGCGGTTGAGAATTAATAGCTGTTCTAGGTCTTTGTAAAACAGATTTGTATCCATCATACACAATTTTCTTACAAATAATTCGCTTCATTGTTTTAAAATTTTAAATACATACAGCACACCTAAATTTCGACAACCACCACTACTAAAAGTATTATTTCTAACATTAGCACGCTATCCGCATGCGGGCTATTGGTCCCGATAATCTTTTTACGGGGTTGAAAAAATCACCGTTGCCAAACGATACGCTCTAGGAAAAAAATTTTTTTTTCAAAAACTTTGTTATTATTTGCATATTTTTCTTCGCGTATGTATGAAAATATTTTCCAAAATAAAAAATTTATCGATTGGTGAAAATTTCAATACCAAAATATTTATTTTTAGTTTATATGATTTTTAGAGGAATGAAAAGGAATTGTGCCCAAACTGTTTATAAGGTTAAAAGCGCTACAGTGTGGGCTTTAATTTGACATAAAAAATTTCGGTATCTTTGATAGTTTTAAAGTTATGGCGGTGGAAACAAAAATCAATTTTTTTATAAGTTAAAAATCACTTTTTATTAATTTAAAAGTTCGAGACCACAAAAAAATGTCGCAAAATACGATTTAATGTGCCCGTGACATACTCAAAGAAACCTAATAGATTTTTATCTGGTTCTACGCCAAAAAAAACGAAAGATAGACTTACGGAATTGCTCCACCATATAGCTTGGCGCCATCCGCCGTCGGTCCCGATCGATGCTCAAAAAAAATTTAAATTTGGGTTTTCGAACGTCCAGTTTGAACGGGGTTGGGACTGTTGGGAGATCTACGAACGCTCGTATTCAACGGGCGAATTAGTTTAATTTGAAAATGGGTGGAGTAACACCAAAGTTTTGCTTCTAAAAAAATTAAAAAAATTCCTATATTATGGGATGGGAACCCAAAAATATTTCTCTAAAACAAAAAAAAAGATGCTGGGGGGCACTTGTGAATAATTTAAAAATTTCAAATTTCGATAGTGCAGAAGCACAAAAAAAAATAAAAAGTCTCATGATCGTTTTTGCCGTGAAAACAGTAAAATTAGGGTCAGCATTGGAACTGGAAAAGGTATGTACATGCATATGATACGGGGGGTGCTCTGCCGGGCGGCAAAGAAAATCACATTATTTCAAGTAGTAAAATATTGGCTCTCCTAATTATTTTAGACAAATGTTATTTAGATATTTTGAGGAGCACAAAGAGTTGTACCCAAGTAAGTTTTTTATTATTTCAATAAACCCCAACCAATACAAATTCTGGGGGATATTGACATTTATAATTTAAAACAATTTTAATAATTTTGGGAGTTATAAAACTAAGCAGATATTCGAAGTCAGTTTTTGTCATTCTTGTAAAATTTCGAAATTGATCAAAACCCGTTACCCGTCACAAACCCTCGCGAATGAAGTATTTTTTTTTGTTGCGAAAAAATTGAGTTTGCCACCAACGACGAGGTCTACGTTTACAGTTCTTTCTTTTTTTTATCAAATTATACATTAAAATAAATGCACCCGCCATGATTTCATCGTCGTCTTCCATTATTAACGCACTCCTGCGAACAACGGGATCAGTTTTTGTGCGTCAAATATACATAAACCTATTTAAACGCTTTTCGCAAACGCAAACGAATGCGTGCATGGATGCTCACTGCGTACGTACTCAGGTCTAAACCCACCTTTTTAAAGCTGTCGTGTTTTCTCAGTGGTGCGCGTACGTGTGTTTTTTGTCAGTGCTTGTATTTGCTTTTAAATATATTATTGTTTTGAAGATGTCCAACATTGGGACAAATAAAACCGGAGATTTTTTAACCGAATTTATAACAGTATACAGAAGTCTTCCAAGCCTTTGGAAAATCAAATCGGCAGATTATAGCGATAGAATAAAAAAAAAAAATAATGCTTATGAACAATTACTGACCAAACTGAAAGAAGTTGACCCCAGTGCTACTATACAGACAGTAAAAGAAGAAAATTGATTCATTGGTGGTACTTTTCGTAAAGAATTTTAAAAAAGTTGGGGACTCGAAGAAATCCGGTGCTGGAACGGAAGAAACATACAAACCCCATCTTTGGTAATATAAATTGTTGCTTTTTTAACAGATCAAGAAATTCCAAGATCAGGAATCGATAATATTGATAACGACTATGCTTCTGTTTCTACTATAGAAAAGAGGTTGGTTAAAATTTTATTTGGTTTTAGAAATTTTAGACAAAATGCTGTGTTAATTGTAAGTTTGTACAGGGTGTTTCATTGTGTTGTTATTTTATGACATATTCTCAATGTATATGGCGTGTTACGTAAAGGCGTGACAGACAAAGATATATATTTTTTAATGGAACATTAAATTGAATTTATATGTACGGTAAACTGTATAAAATATATCCAGAATCTTTGGAAGTATTTAAAAATGTTATAATATACAGGGGTGCGGGTGTTCCATTTAAAAAAGTATAACGGTGTTTTGCCACACCTTTGGTAACACCTTATATACATTAACCCTTTCGAAAGTCGCCGGTTTTTTACGCCTTAATTTTCCAGTAAATTTGAATAACTGAATGAATCGCGTTTTAACAACCACGTTTTGCACCATTTGAACGACGTTTTCTTTGATTTTTGGCCTTTTCTTTTGCAGCTAATGCTGCCGCCACTGCCAACAGTTGCGACCGTTTCATCACGCTAAACTGGATTATAAATTAACTGATGTGTGGAGTCTTTTTGGGCTTCGTTCCATCATTCCAGCAGTTTTACCCGTCGGGGAAAACTGCTAAAAAGAACGAGGTGTATGGGGCCCTTAACAGCTACACTTTACGGTTGCCATACCGGGAATTTAAAGTGGGGAATAACGTTGTCTATCAGCCCCCAAAGCCTCGACGTGGGGCCTATGATACATGCAAAAAACCTCTCAGCTCCAGGTCTAATAGTATCTGGTATATATTTGATGTGTGTCTTATGTCTGACTATTTAGATAAAAAAATTGCAAATTCAGACGTTTCGGCTGATTTGAGCCTTTATCAATGACATAAATTTAAATAATCGTGTGGAACGAAATTTGTTTTGATTTGTTGTTGAACCAAAAATCCCAAGAACAAAAAAGAAAAATACAGAATATATTCTATATTAACACCTTTAAAAACAAACATTGCTATTGACTATTGCAAACCATACTTACATAGTTTGGTTGTTATCCAAATATCTTGCCGAGTCAAGTTGTACTTGGGCAGCAATTCTTTTAAAGCTTTTCCTATGTCCTCCTCATTCTCGTACAATTTCGCCGTATCTGTAATTAGTTAAAAATTCAACAAACCATACTTTTAAAATAGTTTACTAAGTCAATAGGTCAAATAATTACCTTTCCTAGTAAATTTAAATGTTTACATATGAAAGGACACCCTTTGGTTTTCGTATTTAGTCCTACTTACCAAAGAGACGATAACCTGCTGCCAAAGCTTTGTCTAAGGCGTCTCTTACAGCTTCTGTACCCGTTATTTTAAATGTTCCAACTATAAAATAATAATTATAATTATATTTATTTAATAATAATAAAATATCCTTAGACCCTACATTTTTATTTATGTATTGTATATTATTTGCATATATATATATATATATATATATATATATATATATATATATATATATATATATATATTTTTCTTTTCGACCGTACTAATAAATTGAACAAATAGCGGGAATGCGGTCTTTTTTGGGTTAAAAAGATCAGGGAAAAAATTTAATTCTTTAATCCCCTATATTTCGACACAGTTTGTGTCTTTTTTTTAAGAACATGGCTAAACAAATATTCACGTTAACAAAAATCTCCTAAATATAAAAAATACACAAAACAAAAATTTACTTACAATTGTTATTAAAATAACAACATGACAAAACAAGAATTTTACGAGACCACGTTCGATTTAGGTTTAACAGTATACATTAATTCAAGATTAAAAAGAACACACGAGAGCTAAATTTGAAAATAAACAATCTTTACTATTTTTTTATTTCCTAAAATAATATCGGTAAAAACTTACAAAAACACTTAAAATCCCATAAAACTTTAAAACATCTATACATACAGAAATATTTAAGACAGTTCAACAAAAAAAACAGGTTGAGAAAAATACAAACCAAAATGGCGGACACATAATAATACTATTTCAAAATATTGCAGTAAATGACACTTAACTGGTCAATATCGGATCTAGAATTGATCGTGTTAGGCTCTTTACTGATGTGGGTCATCTCTAAAAACATTCGTTTTCGATAATTCGTCTCCCGGTCCAAAATTTTAGTATTTTGATAATCAAAATTGTGATCAAGATCCTGAAAGTGACAAGCCAAAGCACATGAACGTTTTGCAATTCGACAATCACTTTTATGTTGTGTTATCGTGATTTTAAACTTTGCGAAGTCTGGCCTACATAACATTTGTTACATCCCAAACATGGAATTTTGTAAACAATATTCGAATTATGCAAAGTAGGGATCTTGTCTTTCATTCTCGAGAAAATGTCACCAATTTTTAATAAGTTATACTTCGCAATTTTTAAGTTTTTAACATTAGTAAAGTTTTTTATTACATTATGCGTTAGTCCCTGGATGTAAGGAAGTTTTTTATATTTGATAGTTTGAGGAGGGTTATCGTCTGTTGGGCCGTCATAAGGATTAGTGTTATATATTAATTTGGATAATATGTTTCTGGGATATCCGTTGTTCAAAAATATCTTCATAAGTTTATCAAGATTTTCTTTCAAAAATCTGTTGTCAGAAATATGAGTAACTCTGTTCTTCATGGCGATGACAGTATTATATTTTTGATTTTGGGGATGGTTAGAATAATAATTTATGTAACGCCCCGATGCGGTTGGTTTTTGATACCAATTTAAAATCAAACTACCATTTGCTTCTCTTATCAATAAAGTGTCTAAAAATGGAACACTGTTGTTTTTTTCTTTTTCGATCGTAAACTGAATATGCTGATTGATAGAGTTGAAAATGTGTAGCGTACTGTCAATCTCATTCCTCGGAACTGCGGTCACAAGATCATCAACAAACTTATATAAGAATGGCAGCCGGTAAGAGAGTTTGGCTAAAATTTTGTCCAGAATGTAATCCATGACTACTTGTGCCAGAATAGGACTAATCGGAGATCCCATAGGTGTCCCGAATATTTGGTGGTAATATTCATTATTAAAAGAGAAATAGCAATTTTGGCAGATAAACGTTATGAGTGTAAAAAAATTTTGTCGTGTTAAAGGCGTATGCAAAGATATAATATCCCAGTGTACCTCCAAGAGTTCCACAATAAGTTGATACGGTATATTGGTGAATAGTGACACAACATCGAATGAAACTAGTACATAGTCTTGTGGTAAGGTAATGCCTTGGATTGAATTTACGAAGGAAAAAGTGTCACGTACGTTGTAGTCAGTTCTGTCAGCAAGAGCATTTGTTAAAATAGTGGACAAGAACTTTGAAATGTTGTAATTAGCAGAACCTACACAACTTACTATTGGACGTAATGGCGTGTTCGGTTTATGTATCTTGGGTAAGCAATACAATCTAGAAATAACAGAATTGTAGACAGTGAGATCTTTAGCTTCCGCCTCACTTAGCTGCTCTTGTGTTTTTAATGATTTAATTAATCCATTTAGAGTCCTTTGGTTTTGTGGTGTAGGGTCTCTATTCATTTTTACATAGGTTTCTCTGTCACTGAGTAAGTCAACGACCTTGGAGTTATAGTCAGTTTGGTTCATAGCAACAGTACAACCACCCTTATCAGCTTGTAATATGCATAATTCAGGATGTCCTTTTACAAATTGTTTTGTTTTAAAAAACGCAGCTTGAATAGGAGTGACCTTATTTAATTTGGACCTAGCATTAAAATTAGTTATGTTGTTGGCAACACGAGCTCTAAGAACATTTTGACAGTGTCAGGTACGTCACAAATAATATCCTTAATATCAGCCAAAAACTTATTTATATTTAGATGTTGTGTCACCGGAGATATACCAAACTTTGGACCTAAAGACAAATCAGCAATATCTCGCGATATCCACATCCGAAATATTGGTAAACCATTTATCATTATTCAAGAAAAGTTTATAATTTTCATCAAGATAATGCCTTAAATTATTGAACTTATCAATGTTAGAACTTTTAACATTATTAAATTTATCATTAAAGGATAATTTTAATCTTCTGGAATACTCCACAAAAACAAAATGAGGCAAAATACTAACAAGAGCACGTTTATGTTCAGCAATAGCATCATTAAGCTTTTTTATTGTGTTATAGCATACCTAATTTGAGGTTTAAAGTTTTTCCTTGCTCAATTATCATGCCAAAATTGATTTCATATGTTCACAATCTGTTACATAATGAATATTAACCACCAAAAATATTCGATGTGAACCTAATGGCACTCGATTATCCTATTCTGGCACAAGTAGTCATGGGATATACATTCTGGACAAACTATAATTTAGCCAAAACTTCTCTTACTCCGGGACGTGCCATTCTTATATAAGTTTGTTGATGATCTTGTGACCGCAGTTCCGAGGAATGAGATTGACAGTACGCTACACATTTTCAACTCTATCAATCAGCATATTCAGTTTACGATCGAAAAAGAAAAAAACAACAGTGTTCCATTTTTAGACACTTTATTGATAAGAGAAGCAAATGGTAGTTTGATTTTAAATTGGTATCAAAAACCAACCGCATCGGGGCGTTACATAAATTATTATTCTAACCATCCCCAAAATCAAAAATATAATACTGTCATCGCCATGAAGAACAGAGTTACTCATATTTCTGACAACAGATTTTTGAAAGAAAATCTTGATAAACTTATGAAGATATTTTTGAACAACGGATATCCCAGAAACATATTATCCAAATTAATATATAACACTAATCCTTATGACGGCCCAACAGACGATAACCCTCCTCAAACTATCAAATATAAAAAACTTCCTTACATCCAGGGACTAACGCATAATGTAATAAAAACTTTACTAATGTTAAAAACTTAAAAATTGCGAAGTATAACTTATTAAAAATTGGTGACATTTTCTCGAAAATGAAAGACAAGATCCCTACTTTGCATAATTCGAATATTGTTTACAAAATTCCATGTTTGGGATGTAACAAATGTTATGTAGGCCAGACTTCGCAAAGTTTAAAATCACGGATAACACAACATAAAAGTGATTGTCGAATTGCAAAACGTTCATGTGCTTTGGCTTGTCACTTTCAGGATCTTGATCACAATTTTGATTATCAAAATACTAAAATTTTGGACCGGGAGACGAATTATCGAAAACGAATGTTTTTAGAGATGACCCACATCAGTAAAGAGCCTAACACGATCAATTCTAGATCCGATATTGACCAGTTAAGTGTCATTTACTGCAATATTTTGAAATAGTATTATTATGTGTCCGCCATTTTGGTTTTTGTACTTTTCTCAACCTGTTTATTTTTGTTAGAACTGTGTCTTAAATATTTCTGTATGTATAGATGTTTTTATATAGTTTTTATGGGATTTTAAGTGTTTTTGTAAGTTTTTTTTACCGATATTATTTTAGGAAATAAAAAATAGTAAAGATTGTTTTTACATTTTCAGAATTTAGCTCTCGTGTGTTCATTTTAATCTTGAAATGTAATCCATACTGTTAAAACTAAATCGAACGTGGTCTCGTAAAATTCTTGTTTTGTGATGTTGTCGGTATTTTAATAACAATAATTGTAAGTAAATTTTTGTTTTGTGTAGTTTTATATTTAGGAGATTTTTTTGTTAACGTGAATATGTTGTTTTAGCCATGTCTCTTGAAAAAGACACAAACTGTGTCGAAATATAGAGGATTAAAGAATTAAATGTTTTCCTGATCATTTAACCCATAACAGACCGCATTCCCGCTATTTGTTGCTGTAATTTATTATAGGTCGAAAAGAAATATATATATATATATATATATATATATATATATATATATATATATATATATATATATATATATATATATATATATATATATATATATATATATATATATATATATATATATATATGTAAAGCGCAGAGTACTGCGAACATAGGACAATCTTGGACGATTTTGGATGTACCTAAAACGCCGCACGCTTGCTTATCGATCAATAATCTTCCAGCAAACAATTCAATACGTTTATTTCTGAAATAATTTTTAGTATCGAACCCCTGACAGCAATAGTTATACTGTGTCGAATATTTGCGCCCAAAAAATTTTTTTTAATAAAATAATAATTATTAGTAAGGGATGTTTACGAACTGAAAGAGAAATTAAAATTACTGAATGGTATCACGTGAAATCCTGTTAGGGGAATTGGGGAATTTTTTTTATTAATTTATTTATAACTAGGCCGACCCCCACGATTTCCACTATTTACCGAGTCATTAAAACTTTTTGACTTTTGGGGTTGTTTAACTCAAGAAAACATAAACATGATAGTGCCTCAGAACAAAAACCAGGAAAGGGAAATGAAAGAAATTATGGTAGTGACAAGTGTTATTAAAAATCCTACATTTTTATTAATAAAACAGAACAGGTTGATTTGTGCAAAAGATCAGTGGGAAGAGTGCTGAAAAAAATTTATACCGCTCCTACAAAGTAAAAAAAACCCACGAAATTAACCCTGATGATCATTTTAGACAAATGCAATTTTTAAAACTGTAAGGGAAAATGAAAAATAACAATGCAAGTTTTATAAGAAACTTTGTTTTTACTGATAAATCGACATTTCCACTTCATGGTCTCACCAACGATTTTTTTCTCTGGGGTCACGTAAAATCAGAAATTTATGGTTTCAGGAGAATAGGGCTAATAATCTAAAAAAATTACAATTACAAATTGAGAATTCTTTTGGGATTTTACCCTTAACATTCTAGCAAATGTCAGAAGGCTTTTTTAAGGACAATCTTGGTAATTTTGTGGCTCAAGAAGGTGGTTTATTTGAGCATTTTTTGATAACTTGAAAGAGTTTTTTGTATATTTTATGAATGCACATTAAATTATTTTCTTAAGAATATCTTCTACGTTTCATTTTTTTTATTGAAAAAATTATTTTATTTTATTAGGAAAAACTGTTTGGTTTTTACGACCGCAGCAAACGTTGCGGTCTCGTAAGCAACTAATTTTAAATTTATGGCTTATAAAAAATCAGATCGAAGTCGGTTGACGATAGCTAGGCTCTTGGTACCTCCTACAAACACCTCATCCTCTAACTGAAAATAAAAACGTAGTACACAACTAAACTGGGCAGATAATTCTTGAATTTATCACCGCATTCCCCACCAGTCCCAACCAAAAATAAGCCAACTAAGGAAACGAGACGGAAATTGAAATCAAGCCACAAAATTATTATTGGTATTTTAGGATTGGGTTCATCCAAAATCGTCCAGGAGCCTCCTATGTTCGCAGTAGGGTGCGCTTTACTGTATACATATATGCTCCTAAGTACCAGAGTACCGGGGAGTGCCGAGTTTTCCGATGTCTAACCAGTGGCGGCTCTTCCTTAGGTTTGCAGATTTGCGCAACCCCCAAAAAGGTTTAAAATAAATTTAAAAAATACCATATATTTTTAAACATTACATATTACAAATTTTTTAAAAAATTATTCCAAAATCTGTATTTATATTATCTAGAAATAACAGACAAATTATTAAAATAACTTGATTTCTTTCCAAAATATCATTAATTAAATCGCGGATCGCGTCGCATCCTCGAAGCCGATGCGATGGTTGCAATCAAAATGCAAACCCATTTGGGTTCAACCGAGTACGGTAAGTATATGGAGTTGCCTATCTTTGGGATTTGGCGCTCTTAAGGGATGAGGTTTGCAGTTCAAGTGCAAACATTTGTTTATCTCGCAGGCTGATTTACGATTTATTGAAGTATAATTTGTTATTTTGGTTATCGCGCAGTGCTTAATTGATTTTTTGAAATCTTTTTTGTGTTCAAAATGAATTCGGTGCAAAGTTTAATTGCAGAGCCGTTTGGTGGCTGATCTTTAGCTGATAAACAGAAATAAAAAGGCCAATTTCCCCATTTAAAAATAAAACTAGTGTCTAGTAAAAAAAAAGGGGTTTTCAGAACATTTAATGTTAAGCTCTATAAAAACATACGTGGATGTGTGCAACACAGCCATGTTTTAGTCTGTCTATTTATTTTCATTAATTTATTTTTTTTAAAGAAACATTTGGATTGCAACCCCTTACTTTTTAACCCACGAGCCGCCACTGTGTTTAACCCATCTTTTTCCCCAGTTCCGTCAACGCTCTCCAAGCACTGAAACATGCAAACATTGCATTTCACAGCACCTTTTAGACAACGCGGTAGTGCCACCACGGACGTTATTTTAAATAACTACTACAAATACGTCTTCCCGGCGGGAATCAAACCCGGATCGCCGGTGCAGCGAGCCGAGACTCTGATCGCTAAGCTACCGGAGAGACGATTTGCCTATTTATTTTTATTTAAGACTAGTTAAGACCAGAGTTTAGATTAATAGACTCTGGTTAAGACTAGTATTTAAAACTACTAAGAACGTGGTCTAGAATCATAGTGAGAAAATCTCATTGTGTACGATTAGCACATCATATTACCCATATTTTAGTCGAGAAATTTGTTGTACTTATTTTAACCAATTTTTCCCACAATTTTTCACTGGGTCTTGCGGGAAAAAAATGCGTGATTTTTGCCGAGACCCTCCCTCTTTCTCACGTGAGAATAGGTGAAATTCGACTTAACCCCCCTCCTGAATGCCTCACGTAATTAATGGACGACCCCGTAGAATTATTGTAGCTTCTTTAAATTTTCTTTTCTTCCAGTGGCTTTATTTAGGAATAATTTTTGTTTCCGACCATTGTATGCGATGTTATTTTGACCATGCGTGTTCGGCAATCCCTGACTTCGACGTTTCACCTCGTTCCGTGTGTTCGATATGTTCTTAAACGCTAATTGTAAGTGGCCTTTTTGTTTTTCCAATGTATACTTTACCACATCATTTACAGGGCGATACAGTCTATTTAAAATACTGTTGTTCGGTCTCGTTTTAGTAAGAATACTTCTTGGTCTGGCCACTTGTAATTAGACAAAGTGAAACGTCGAGTTAAGGGTTGCCAAACTTGCATGGTGAAAATAATACGGCATACAGTCACCTGAAGCAAAAATTATTCATAAAGAAACCCACTGGAAGAAAAGAAAATGTAAACAAGCTGCAATAATTCTAAACAACCAGAATGTACTTAGCAAGCCCAGTATTGGCATTCCGAATATCTGGCAGCCGTTATTAAACCGTAAAAAATCGGCCAATCTTCAGTGAACAACAAATAGTAGATATATAATCACTTGAAAACGGCTATTATAGTAATTTAATCTAATTATAATACTTACATCCTACCAAAGGCATTAAATCACCACTATTCAATTGAAATTTTAAATCCTTAGCTGGTATAATCACATCACTATTTATTCCTGTCGCAAACAAGGCTAAACTAACTAAAAAAAATAAAGTCTTCATGGTCAATCGATCGTGAAGATTACTAGAAGAAGAGCCGGTAAAAATTAACCAGTTTCCGATAACAACTCAAGCTTTTATATCTAGTAAAATAGTTTTAGTGGGATAGGTCAACGAGGTTATCAAGTTTTTAAGAACATCTTTAGAATCATATTATAATGGTAATAAAAAAATGTGACTCTGCAGAACTACCTAATTATAATATACTCGTCTAGTATTATATACTAAATAATTTATGGGAAAATATCTCCCAAAGGATATAGTTATTGTTATGTTTTATTAACAATAAGATTCGCAATGCAATCATTTTTAAATTTACGATTTTTTAGTGGAGGTGTTTTTTATGTTAAAACAGTTTTTAAGGTAGTTCACTTGCTACAGTCCTACACAAAATTATCGCCTTATAGTAAGTAAAACCTGACCCGTCCACAATTTAAAGCCCCAATCTCAACATCTTTTATTTTCGTCTCTTCCATGCCATCCGCGCCGAACTCGCCCATCTCTCTCTAACAAAAATTGATTGTTAAACTGGGTGGTACTAATACCAGTACGGATCATTATATATTTTTTATACTTTAGTTTAATTCGTGATGCAGTATTTTGAATGGACCCCAAATTTAGCGCTGTTCCAAATAATATCGAATACGCATTACCAAAAGTTAGAGGTTCTCAATGCTTAAAAATATTATTTTTGTAACAGAGCTGAAAAGTAATTTAATTACAATTACCCATTACTAGCATGTTTGTTAGAAGTAATTCATTATCGATTAAAACTAAAAGTAATTGAATATTTTAGCAATTACTTAATATAAATTACCACATCTATTAAACATGATACACTAAAGAAATAAAATATTTATACTAATTTACATCATACGTGCACGTCAAACTGCATTCTCGGCAAGTTCAACAATAAATGACTTTAAAATAAAATTTCTTTATCCTACCCAGGGGCCGTATTTTTGGGGGTGGCGAGATGGGCCTCCGCCAAGGGCGCAGCTACCTGGGGGCGCAAAATCGGCTATGATTTTTATCAGTTGTTAGTACCGTAGTTATATTAATATTTTTTATTAACAAAATTAATTAAATAAATAGATTACAACAGAACAGTTTTATATAAAAAATCAACTTAGATACTTAATTTAATTATTTTTAATATATTAAGACTAAAAAAATGTACGAATTACTAATAAATTATCATCAATATATTTCCTTTATACCTAAAGGAGAATGTAACTGTTTGAATTTTTTTAATATTTAAGCTGTGGATAAACTGGTATTTTATAAATTGGGGCAGCACGTTCTTTTTTTTTGTTGGATATTATTTAATTTATTTAAGTATAAATATTATGTTTTGGTAGGCCTGGTATGCACAGTACTTTTGTAACTACGATTTTATTGTTCGGGAAAAATTTATTCTAATTTTAATCATCCGCAAATAAGGATGTATAGTTAATTTACATTCCACTTCTTTCAGTCAGATATAAACAGTTGTTTTATGTAAATCGTGCCTTTTTCAAATTGTAGGCTAATATTTTCAAATAAAGAAAATATACAGGGTCCTGCAGCTCACCCCCCGTCTTATGTAGCTCATTTATTATTTAATATAAAATTTTCATATTTTGAAGACGATGGTGCATTTTTTAAATGGAACACTGAGATTTTGATATTTGGGGACCTCTTGTAGTCATCTTTTCTTTCTCAAAAATTTTTTTGTCAACATCGGTTCAGTAATTTCAGAGAAAAAAAAAAATATAAACACTGTTTTGCACCATTAAATTTAAATATGAATAAAATCCCAATTTTTTTCTTGATTAATAGAATTAAAAAAAGGAATTATTAAGCAACGTAATATCCGTCGCTTAGGTCATTTTTGGGTTTAAATTTTGGGATCTGTACAGGGTGTCCAAAATTTGGTGTCAAACTTTTCCCACTTTGAAAGCACTTTATTTTTTTTTTATTTTAAATATGAGCCCCGGTATTTTTTTTAGGTCGTTGTTTTTTTAAGAATTAAAACCAAACATTTTTCTAATTATAACCCTATCGAAATTCCTAACACTTTAAAAAAGTTATTCGTTAAAAAACTTATTTTGACATCTATTTTAATAGTAATAACACTGAATAAAAATAATAGGTGGCTATAAAAAACAATTTTTTTACATTAGAGTTTATTTAACTCATAAAATCTAATTTTGGCGAAATTATGAAAATTCAAGAAATTATTATTATTTATTAATTGAATTAAATTAATTTAAAAAAAACCCTTTTTAAATGTTAAAAAACCTAATTTTTTAAATTTTAAATACTTTTGGCTAACATTTATGTAACTTTAACCAATTTCTAGGTAATAAAAACGTTATTAAAAAACTTTAATGTCAATAAATTGTTTTTCATAGCCACCTATCATTTTTATTCAATGGTAGTACTTTTTAAAATACATTCCAAAATGAGTTTTCAACGAATAATTTTTAATGTATTAGAAATTTCGATAGGATTATAATTTAAAAAAATGTTGTTAAAAATGTTCATTAATCAAGCACTATTGGTTTTATTCATTTTTAAATTAAATTTTGGTGCAAAAATTTTTTTTTTATTTTTAAATTTTTTTTTTCTCTGAAATTACTGAACCGATGTTAACAAAATTTTAGGAAGATAAATGACTACAAGAGGTACCTAAATATACAAAAAATACACAGTGTTATTTTTAAAAAAAATGCACCATCTTGACGTCACATTTTTTCGTGACACCCTGTATAACCAAAATTATTTTCCTGAAATGCACCGTAGGTTAAAGGTAACGTCTGCAAAATATGAAAATTTAACATTAAATAATAAATGAGCCACGTAAGACGGGAGGTGAGCTAAAAGGACCCTGTAGAATTTGATACAAATTCTACCACAAATTGGTATTAAAAACGAAATTCTCTGTTCAAAAACTATAAACCTACAACTTTGCATTTTTTAATTTTGAAAAAATTTTTCGGCGAATAAAACCCCCGAAATCCCCGTTTTCGAGGGGGGTTTTCCATAGTCCCCAAAACCCTCAGTGTGTGAGGAAGGGCGCAAAAGTTAAGCCCCGCCAAGGGCCCCGGCTATACCTAGATACGGCCATGATCCTACCCCGAACAACAACAGATTTTTCCACAAAAAAAGTATAAAAGCGGAGGCGGTAAACATCAGTCGAAAATACTAAATCGGCGCGGAGGCGGCGTTCGCCGGATTCAAGGCGGCCCACCGTGTTTCAAGTTACTTTTTCGGGCTGGCCACAATTCCGGCAGTTTTTCCATAAAGAAACAAAATTGAATTTTTATTAGTAATTCAATTACTTATTAGGTAATTGAATTCATTTCTAAGTAATTCAATTACTTTTTAAGTAATCGAATTACTTGGATTTTGAAAAAACAATTACCAATTTCGATTACATTATCCTATTAATTGATAATCCAAATACAATTACCTTTTGGAAATGTAATTGAATTAAGCAGTGTTTCCCAAAGTTGGGGGGACCCCCGGGGGTCGCAATGAGGCACTAGGGGGGTCCCGGGGAAAATTTCAAAATAAGACAAAAACACTACTTTGTTAAATCATGTATTTTTATTTTAATAAAGCCGTAAATAAAAAATTTAAAAATTAATTATCAAACGAAACATAAAAAACTAAATATTAAAAGTTCTTAAAAAATCCTTAAAAATAAAAAAAAAAAAAAAAGTCAAAATTACAAATGTTAATGAGACCCATGCGCCTTTTTTTGAAACTAGTCTTTCAAGTCTAGGCTGTGTATTTGAGACACACACAATTATATCTTTTCAAGTACGAGACGATTTTCACTTTTGTTTTAATGGCAGTCATAGACGAGAAACCCTTTAAATCACATAAATATGATGTTACAAATGGGGAAACCCAAAAATTTTACAGCTTCATTCGCCAACTGAGGGTATTCCCCGCATCTTTTTTGGGCCAAAATTCGTCCGGGTTCTGGGAAAAAAAATTTTAGCTTGAACATTCCATCACGGGTATTTCAATAAGTTGTTCTTTCATGTTTATTGGTATTTCAGCATGTTGAAAGGAATCGGCTAAAAACGGATTCAGTATCCATCTGCAACTGTCGTAACTGTTTTGAATTTCTTCGGGGAAATAATCACAGAGCTTTTGTTTTAAATTAAGCAAAGTAACTTGCATGCCTGCAAAAAATTGTTCAAAATTTGTAGCATTGTAAAAATACATTTTCTATAATTTCCTGAATGCACTGAAATGAATCGAGCTGCTTTTTGCCAAGTGAAGTTGGGCCATAAAACGATTTTTTTCTTATAAACCCCTTAATTTTATCTGTGGCTGTAATTATATTAATGTCGCGACCTTGCAAATTACTGTTCAAAATATTTAATTGTTCGAAAATATCAGCAAGGAAACCTAGTTTCAAAAGCCAAATAGGATCGGAAAATTGATTTTCATATGGGGACTTCTCATCTTTCAAATACATTAAAAGCTCTGCTCTTAAGTGAAATACTCTTTCTAAGACGTTGCCCCTTGAAAGCCACCTTACTTCGGTGTGATAAAGAAAATTTTGAAAAATAGCACCTATGTCTTCGCATATTTTTCGAAAAATACGGGTCTGTAAAGCTTTTCCTTTAATGGAATTTACAACTTTAATGATGGTTTTCATAACACAGTCCATTTCAGGAGGTAAAGCTTTTGACGCCAGAGCCTGATGTAAAAAAACAATGTCTCCATGAGGCATTAGGCATTATTTCTTGTAATCTGACGACAAGACCAGATTGATGTCCTGTCATAGCTTTAGCGCCATCCGTGCATATAGCAATATATTTTCCCCAGTCAATAACATATTTACTTGTGCGTTTCACAAAACTGTCGAATAAACATTTTCCAGTGGTATTGGTCTTAATGGGGAACAACATAAAATATCTTCTTGAATGCCATTATTTGTATCATATCTTACAAACGTAATAAATTGGGCACAGTTAGATATATCCGTGGATTCGTCCATTTGAAGAGAGAAGTACGTGCATTTATTAAGATTTTCCACAACTTGCGCTTGAATATCTTCTGCCATATCACTAATTCTTCTTTGGATAGAATTATTTGACAGAGGTATTTTTTTTAACTTTACAACCTTTTTTTCACCGATCATTGTATGTACCATTTCAACACCCTGCTGGCAAAATCAGATTTTCAGCAATTGTGTGCGGATTACTAGTTTTGGCAACGCGATAAGCAATTTTTATAACTTGCTAATAATGCTTTTTCGTTAGTAGTGGTTGCCAATTGAAAAGAATCTTGCTGTTTGTGAAGGACGTTCAGCTTTTTTTCAAAGAATTCTACGGGTTTGTCTTTTATCGGGATGTTTGCTATTTAAATGTCGAAGTAATTTTTGATGGCTTCATGCTTTCGTTTGACAATACTTCCACAAATAACACATTGTGGTTTATTGGAAATAATGGTAAAACCATATTTAAGATAATCACTGTAAAGTCTGTTTTCTTTTATTACTGCCACTTTCAGACGTAGATGGTTCTGCACTTCTTTTTAAAAACTTATCCATAATTTGTAATTTATCGTAGACGTAAATACGTAAACGGGAATACGTAAGTCGCAAAATATTTACTCATTACTTAATACGGCTGCATTCGCCACAACGCGCTGTTTCGAACTGAGGTCTCATTGCACATCGCCGCTTATAAAAAAGCCGAAACGAGGCTACGAGAACGTTCCAGAGTGCCATCTACTAGCGAAGTAAGGAGTAGAGCTTGAATATCATGGAAAAGTATTGCGATGTAGACACAAACAAAGATGTCGCGGTGTACAATGTGCAGTCGACTTTATTATTTATTTTTATTGTAAATGCTAGTCTGGCAGAAGTACTACTAGTTTACTAGTGGAACAGATCGCAATTATTAAAATATTTGTTGAATTTTTTAAATGTATTTAGTTTAAACTTAAACAGTAAAGTAAAATAAAATTTGAGAAACCATCAGTTGTAAATTAGGCACGCTATTTTTGTCGCTATTTTGGTTTGGGTGATGAGTAGGGGGTCGTGAACAATTTTTTTAACAAAAAGGGGTCGCGCTTTATATAAGTTTGGGAAACACTGAATTAAAGTAATGCAATTACTGAGAAGTAATTGAATACGATTTTTTAATTATTTTAATTCAATTACCGACAGTTCTGCACACAACACTTGAGGTCTATTCTAATTCAGTTATCTTTTACACTATTTTGTACTTTTTGGACCCACCTAGTCCTAAAATACACCTTCGATAAGAGCAATTACGTAAAAAAAATAAAACAGTGTGCACTATTTCTTAATAGCAAAGAGATCCAGTAAACTTTCAAAAATCAATATCTTTTAAATAAAACTGTCGACAAATTTAGGTTTTTTTTTTATTTTCTTATACTTTGATTTATATTGCATTAGTTTTTAAAAAAATATCGTATGAACCGTTTTCAGATATTCCAAAATAAATGCATGCATGGCTTTCATACATGACAGATATCGACACGAACAAAAAATGGAGACTTACCGATCAGTGGTTAAGTCTTCATCTTTTGTTAAGAACTCTAGTTATTTTGTTGAGATTTTCAAAAATGTAGAAATAGGACCAGAGGATATTTTTGTGAGTTTTGATGTGGAAAGTCTAACGTACGAATAGTAAAACGTACCAGTGGAAGAATCGTTAAACATTATCCGAGCCAAGTTTAAAGAAGATCAAATACTGGTAGAGCGCACCACCCTACCGCTGGATGGAGTAATGGATTTGTGGGAGCTTTGCCTCCGTAGTTCTTATTTTCAGGTGAAAGATGAATATTACGCGCAGAATAATGGACTTCCCATGGGTTTATCGCTCTTCCCAGTGGTAGCAAATATTTACATGGTATGGTTTGAGGAACACGCAATTAGAACTGCACCAATCAAACCAGAAGTTTTTGGCTAAGATATGTTGACGATACTTTCATTGTATGGACAGGTAATGATGAAGAACTTGAAAGTTTCTTAAAACATCTAAATTGCCTCCGACCTTGTATTAAATTTACAATGGAGAAGAAGCAAAATTCGGCCCTACCTTTTCTCGGCGTTCTAGGCAAAGGAAATAATGGACATATACAAACCTCAGTATACAGAAAACCTACCCACACTAGACAATATTTACACAAGAGTTCTAATCACTTTAACAAAACAAAACAGGAATCATACGTACTCTATACAATCATGCAGTGGCCTTATGTAACAATAAGGAATCCCTACAAAAGGAAATAAGTAACATAACTAGGCATCTTAAGCAGAACCGATACAGTAAGAGACTGAGACAGAAACTTCACATGACCAAATTTTTATGACAATTCCATATATTAAAGGATCTTCAGAAAAAATCCGCAGGATTGCGAATAAGTATCATATTAAAACGGCATTAAAATCACAAACTACTCTAAGAAACTTTTTTTACTAAGACGAGACCAGACAACAATGTTTCAAATAATGACTTATCTACCAAATTCCCTGGGGAATGTGGTGAGGTAAAACAGGGGGTAACAAAAAGACCACTGAAGTTAGAGTCAAAGAACACAAAAAACATACGGATCGAGGTGAAACGTCGAAGTCAGGCTTGCCGAACACGTTTGATCAAAACAACATCGCATACAATGGTCGGAAGCAAAAACTATTCATAAAAAATCCCACTAAAAGAAAAGAAAATTTAAATAAGCTTTAATAATTGTAAACAACCATAATGTATTTAGCAAGCCTACATCGATATTCCAAATATCTGGCAGCTGTTGCTAAACCCGTGAAAAGTCGGTCAAGCTTGGGTGCCCAAAGGGATAGTATACAGGGCAGGTCGGAACAGAACGGGACGTTTTGGAAACCCAATTTAAAAGCAATAATTTTTACGCCTGTTTCTATTTAGCTTTTTTTGGGTTGGGTGATAATCATGTTTAGTTTCTCCCCGGGTGTACATTTTATTTTCAGTTTGGGGAGGGTTTGTGTGCGGTTACCTACTATTTCACCTTTTTTCGATCTGATTTTTAAAAGCCATAAATTTAAAATTAGTTGTTTTTAGGGCCGCCGGCCCTTTTAAACCACCAGTTTTTCCTAATAAATTTTTTTCTAATAATGAAACGTGAAGATATTTTTGAAAATAATTTAAGGGCATTCATAAATAAAAAAAACTTTTTCAAGTTTAAAAGATGCTCAAATAAACGCCTTTTTGAGAAAAATTCCCCAGAGTAAAAAAAGTCTTTTGCTAGAATGTTGGGTAAAAACAAAGAATTCTCTTTTGTATGAAATTTTGTAGATTATTACCCATTTCCCCGGCCTTTTCTTTTTTAAGGCCCCAGGCTCGGGGAGCCCATGAAGTGGAAAGGGATTTATCAGTAAAAAAATGTTTCTTATAAAACCCATTTTTTTTTTCTTTTCCCATTCTTTTTTAAAATTGATTTGCCTAAAATGAAAATAGGTTATTGTAAGTTTTTTTACTTGTGGGGGTAAAAATTTTTTTTCGCACTTTTTCCCCCCGATTTTTTGGAAAAATTCCCGTTCTGCAGGAAACAGATTTTTTTCTGTCACTACCATAACTTTTTTTCCCCCGGTTTTTGTTCTGATATCATGTTTTTTTTTCTTGGGGAAACAAACCCAAAAGTCGAAAATTTAAGACTCGAAATGTGGGAGTCGGCCTAGTTATAAATAAAAGAATAAAATTCCCCTTTCCTAACAGGGTTTTCCCCGGGGAACCCATTCAGTTTTTAATTTTCTTTTCAGCCAAATACAATAAATTATTTTTTAAAAAAAATTTTTTGGGCGCAAATACCGACACAGATAAAATTCGTCGAGCGTTCGATAAAGAATATTTCAGTTAAAAGATTGGGAAATTGTTTTCTGGAAGAAATTATGGCAAGGTGCGGCGAAAGGCCCTTCAAAAACGTCCAAAGATTTCCTATTTCCAGTTCTCCTGCGCCCTTTTTTGTATACAGTAAAGCGCAGAGTACTGAACATGGACAATCTGACGATTTGATGTACCTAAAACGCGGGACGCGCTATCGATCAATAATCTTCCGCAAAAAATTCAATACGTTTATTTCTGAAATAATTCTTTAGTATCGAACGCCGACAGCAATAGTTGTACAGTGTCGAATATTTACGACCAAAAAGTTTTTTAATAAAATAATTATTATTAGTAATGGGTGTTTACGAACTGAAAGAAAAATTAAAATATTTGAATGGTATCACCGTGGAAATCTTGAGGGAATTAGGAATTATTTATTAATTTATTTATAATAAGCCGACTCCCACGATTTCCAATTTACTGAGTCATTAAAAACTTTCGACATTTGGTTGTTTAACTCCAAAAAAACATAAACATGATAGTGCCCCAGAAAAAACCAGGAAAGGAAAATGAAAGAAATTAATAGTGACAAGTGTTATTAAAAATCCTACAGTTTCCATTAATACAATTGCAGAACAGGTTGATTTGTGCAAAAGATCGTGGGAAGGCGAAAAAATTTATACCCTTCCCAAAAGTAAGAAAAATCACGAAATTAACCCTGATGATCATTTTAGACAAATAAAATTTTTTTAAAATTTAAGGAAAATGAAAAATAACAATGAATAAGAAAATTTGTTTTTACTGATAAATCAACATTTCCACTTATGGTCTCACCCAACGATTTTTTTTTTGGGGTCAGAAAACGGAAATTTATGGTTTGGGAGAATAGGGCTTTTAACCAAAAAAACTACAATTAAAAATTGGAGAATTCTTTTAGGATTTTTTTCCTTTAACATTCAGCAAAATAAAACGTTTTTATGACAATTTTGGAATTTTGGGCTCAAGAAGGTGGTTTATTTGAGCATCTTTGATAACTTGGGTTTTTTGATTTTTTTGAATGCAGATTAAATTGCTTTTTAAGAAATTTCCGTTTCATTATTTATTAGAAAAAATTTTATTTTTTTAGGAAAACTTTTTGGGTTTTTTTAAGACCGCAGCAAACGTTGGGTCTCGAAACAACAATTTTAAATTTTGGGCTTTAAAAAAATCGATCAAGTGGTTGACGCAGTGGGTTTTGCTTCCCTACAAACACCGGCACCCTCTAATAAAATAAAAACGTAGCACAACAAAACGAGATAATTCTTCCAATTTATCCCCCATTCCCACCAGCCCCAAACCCAAAAAAATAAGCCAACTGGGAGACGGAAATTGAAATGCAAGCCAAAAAATTATTGGTTTTTTGAATTGGGTTCATCCAAAATGTCCAGGACCCTCCTATGTTGCAGAGGTCGTTTTTCGTAATGTAGCTTTTAAGAAATTTTTATTATCACAAAAAGGTTAATACATCACAAACCCAAATTTTTGGAAAATGAATAACAAATACGAAGACAATGAAAGTACAAGGTTTTAGTGTTATTGAAACCAAAACATTGGCTATTACTTTCAAGGAAACGTTAGCTTTTCTCTGTTTTTATATAAAAAAAATGTTAAAAATAAGCATTTTTTTTCTTTAGAGTAAAAAATTTTAAATAAATTGTAAGTGAATCGCGATGCTGCCACCAAGACTTTTGTAAAGAATCGAAAAACAAAATGGTTTTTTGCTAATCCTTGGTGCCTTTTTCGCAAAAAAATCATAACTTGACAACTTTAAAAGTTGGGAAGCTGATTTTCGGAAAATTGATTATTTATAACAAGTTATTTAAATAGGCAACATACGGGCGCTGCCCAATGAACGGTTATATTTAAATCGCAGTTAAAATATTTTGCAGTAATATTTTGGACTATTTAGTGTATTAACTGTAATTGACCGATTTAAATATAGTAAACGGATTGATAAACTTTATATTTTATTCTTAAATATTATCGGTTTTCAGATAATTTTGGCGAGAAGTGTAAATAACGGCTTCGAACATTGTGCATCACGCGCCTTTTCGCTCTTGGGGCAGAGGAGTGTGGGATCGAAGCAAACTAGGAGAAATGTATCGAGTCATGCGTTTGTATTTCTACGGATTACCTTAAATTCCCCCTACCTAGGGCAACGCATAGGAAAAGTACTCTATTTTTCTCTGAAATATAAAAAAAATTGTCTTTTTTATGAAACGAGACATCCAACTAAATTTTTTTTAACAACTTTTCGCTACTTTGGGAAGGAAGAAAATCGTCATGAAAACTGTACAGCTTTTCGGAGGAAAATGTTTGATACTGTGCTTTTCTGAAAGATGTTCCATTCCAACACAATAATTGTTGAGTCACTCCGTAGGTATAATGAAAGGCGAGTTCAAGGACAAAGTAGGTCAAATAAAACTAAATACATATATATTTTATAGGCGATTTGCATACGATTAAAGAATTCAATGTATTTACAGACAAAAAAACAATATGTTGTTAAATAATTTTCCATAATATTATGTAACGCAAAAAAAAATCATCAGTAGCGCCGGATAAGAATATAATTAATTCCAATATTCATTTTGCTGGAATTAAGAGTGTTTTATTGCAGGCATTTTCAGTGGCGTACGATTGGGTGGCAGGGGGCAGACCTCTCCATCAGTTGGCCCCTCACCCTTTGTAGTCAACATACGTCACCGGCAGACTAAATCGAAGCGTCCTTTGTAGAGCAGACGTATGGAGGGTAGAGGGAAGGAGACCTATCTTTAACGTGAAAAACTGTCCGTCAAAATGCGTTAAACTAGAATGGCGCTACAGTAGCAACGGGGTAAATTTTAAAAAGAGCGCCAAAAGCAACGAGGTTAAAAAAGTAACTAGACACTGCACAACGGCAAGGGAAATGTTACTTCGGTGATATTGGTCCCACCTGGCAGTCCGAGGTGGTTTTATTTGTGTTTTCCTCTGTTTTGGTTTAGTTTCCACATATATGTAAGAAGTTATTTTATAATTTTAAACAATAATAAGAAAATTTGTAGTTCCAGGTTGGAAAAATTTGAGTAATAACATTTCAAAGGTGCATATTCTTATATTCAATAATTATTTTATTTAATTATGATTTATGCTGTTTAAAATAAGAATGTGCTTAAATGATTTGATTATTTAAAAAGTATTTTATAAGTAAACGCTTACAATATTTTCAAACCTTTACGTTTTTTAACAGCAGTGGTTTATTTACGTAATTTCCTAGCTTGGCAAACTACAATTTGTCAACAACTGCTATTTTTATACCATACCCTTTGCATATGCTAGCGCCATGAGATATTTCTTCATTCTTCTACCCTTCATAATTTGTGGGTAAAATTGATCGATATAGTCCAGGGCATTTAGATCAAAATCGACCGAAATAAATGGGAAACTTTTAAGGCCAGCAGATATCGAGATTCGGTTTTCTGCATTGTGTTCAGAAAGCTTCCAGGAAAAAAGTATATATGGTGTGCTTATGCCATTTTTCGAAAAATACATTCTGGTGCAATAGATGCATCTTGCAATTGCATAATGACTTGCAATATTACAAGAACGACTGGAAACTCGGAAAAATCGTTATTCGGGAGTTTTTAAAGATGCAGGATTCAATTCTGGCATTAGAATTACCAAGGGGTAATTGGAGGTGGGAAATTGAAGCGTCCATGAAAATCGTTACTCGAGGGAATTTTGGGGATACCGAATTACGTTCTGGCATTGGGGCGCTCAGAGGTGGCTCTGCGGGGAAAGATAATGAACAAAGTGAAAAATCACAACCTAGGAAAATAATACTTTATTTAAATAATAAATTGTACTTTTTATTAATATTTAATTATCCATCATAAAGTTCAATTTTTAACTTAAATACTAAACATCTTCTTCAAACTCTTGTTCTTTTTCCCCTTCTTCATCTTCTTCCTCGTCACTTCGGCCTGGTTGGAAGTGCCTTTTTGGTTTAGGAAATTGCCATCGCAATGTTTACATGCAAGTAAGCAATCCAACCCACTTCGTCGATACCCGCACCTTGTGCTACTGCTTAAAATTTCCTCGTGACCGGCTCCTGGGTCATGGTAACAGGACTAAAGCTATCCATCCTCCAATTTCCACCCCATTCCAACGGATTTAAGGTCTCGTCTTGACCTTGTGAACTACACTAAGTGTGTACTTGAAAATAGACACGTTTGACATGCTCGGTCAGCGCATTGACAGTGAAAGATCGACTTTTTTAGATTTGCTGGCAAAACCCTTGAGTAACGAGTTTCAATTGTTGCAATTCCCACCCAATCACCTCCCAGGCACCCCCGCAGAGCCACCTCTGGGCGCCCGGGTTATTTAATGCCCGATTGAATTCGGCATCCTCGAAAATCCGAATAACGATTTTCGAGCGTTTTTCCGAGTTTCCGGTCGTTCTTAAAATATTGCAAGTAATTATGCAATTACAAAATGCATTTATTGCACCAGAATGCATTTTCGAAAAATGGTATAACCACACCATATAGACTTTTTTCCTGGGAGCTTTCTGAATACAATGCAGAAAACCTCATCTTGATATCTGCTGCCTTAAAAATTTTCGATTTATTTCCTAATTTTCCTGGGCCCTTGGCTACTTGTAATAGAACTGGGCTTAAAACTTTCTTGATAATAGGCAACAACCATTATTTTGTGCTCATTAAATAATACACACTATTTTTTTTATATTATTTTATTACAAAAAGTATATAGATTTTTGGATCAAACAAATATAATCACAATTTATTAATTTTTAATAGCTTCTGGATCCCAGGCATATGTCCTCTGGGGAAAGCTATTTAAGATGTTCATATCTTCATCAGGAATGGTGAAATCAAGATCAATATTTTCCTCGATGTGTTTTTTGGACCTGGATTTAGGGATGATTGCGATGTTTTGTTGAAGAGCCCATTTTAACAAAACCTGAAAATAATAGTTTATTTTCATATAAATGAACCCCACCACCATTGGTTTATGGGTGGGCCAATAAAAACGCCACAACGTCGATTTGACGCAGTTCCTGTCATTTAAAAATAGTATAATGCGAACCTAGGAAAGAAATTATGTCATTTCAACCCGCATGTCAATCTTACAATGAAATTACATATTTGCTTCTCGTGGTACGCATACTTCTTTTTAACACACCTGCGTGGAAAGAAATTAACAAAAATACTAAAAAAATACCAACAAGAAATTTGTCATTTATTCATTTTATTTGATTTTCAGATTCGCGTCCGTTTTTCTTGCTCATTTTGGGTGTTTTCCAGCTATTTTCGTACCGTTTTCGGCGGGTAAGTCTTTAATAATTTATTGCGTCAAATGTGGAACTTTTGATTGGTGAGAAATTTTTGACTCATCGGAGCTGCTGGTTCATTAAATCATTTAATGAAATTATTTTTTCGGATTAGAAATGCCGCATTTTCTTCAGTGAAAACAGGGAAAAAATTCGAACTGTCCACGCAGTTGTGCTAGAAAAACTAGAAAACAACCTTTAAAATGAGTCAATGACCGCTTATCCCATTCAACATTTTAGGGGTGAAGGTCGCCCCTCCTGTAGGGTTGAACTAACAGAATTGAAAATATTTTCGAAATGTTTTCTCCTAGGAAAAAAGTTGACGGGTCCGACCGATTTTTTTCTTAATGACAACAACTGTGTCAAATTGGCATTGTTTCCTTAACATTATTATTATGTTATTACCAAAAAGTGAAATTTTTAGCTATTTTTATCACATAAAAGGGTAGTTTGATAGGTTCTCAGTCTCGACGAGAGAAAGCTTGGCGCAATATTATTATAAAACGCTTTTTTATACAAAAAAATATTTTACCTGAGCGGGAGTTCGTCCCAATTTATTAGCAATTTCTTCAACTTTCGGATCATTAATAAAATTTGCATGATTAGTGCCACCTAAAGAATAATAGGCTTGAAGTAAAATTCCTTCTTTGCGAACAAGATCTAGCAAATCTTGGGGATGACGTTCAGGATGCCATTCTACCTAGAACACAAGAAATATTTTTAAAAGCAAAAACACAGAGATATTTAAAATATCTTACTTGATTTACTGCGGGTTTAATTCCATGATCATTTGCCAGAGTTGCTTCAAATGTCTGACGAGGTAGTTTGAGACTCCAATGTTCTTTGCTAAGCCATCTTTTACTCCTCTTACCAGTTGTTTCCAGCTTTCATCTCTCAATCTGAAAAATAAATAAAATTTAAAACAACCTTCATATTTCGTATTTTAGAAGAACTACTCACGTCGAATGACTGACATTCGAACCATCGTCAGTACCAAAACCTGGCCAGTGAATAAGGTACAAATCTACATAATCAGTGTCGAGTTTTCTTAGAGATTCTTTAAGTGCATCATATGCCTTTTCACCTTGGTCACCTGACCCTGAAGAAATAAAAATATATAATAATAATAATGTATATTTTGCGTTATTTTTTATGTTGGTTTTGCATTATTTTGTTACTACAAATTTTTTATAACGATAAACAAATCGTTTGGTCAATCAATACAGTTGTTTTTCCATATGGATATTTGGTTTAATCAACCTTCCTTGGGTTTGATTAGCAACAGCGCAGTAGCGTCGCCAGGTGGGGTTAATTCGCGCCTTCTCCCCCTGCCCCCATTGTTCAGCACGCCTGCGCTATACGATACCTAATGTATATAAAACAGGTATTTTTTCGGTAATTGTTTAGATGGTGGCTCCACCTATTTTTAAGGGTTTTTTTTCCATTTACCAGAAATGAAGTTTTATAGAAAAAAC
>JAHBCN010006667.1:47429-58735 GCA_019359885.1 Listronotus oregonensis
GAGATTGGGAAAAGTTTGCGGGTATGTCAAAAGAAAGAAGAAACACCTGAAGATGTGTGGTGCTGATGTGAGACGTTATGCTAACCCTCAGGTTTGTAAAGCTTGAAGGGGAAAAGACAAAGCCGACAAGGGACATGAAGGAGCCCATGTCATGTTTATGAAATCTATTTAAAATGACCGACTTTAACACGCCACAAAACAGCATGAAGGGACCACAATAAATCTCAATGGTACTAAAATTATCCTTTGTTTATTTGTGAATTGATTTAGAATGTTTGGGATAGTATGATCTCCAACCGTTTTCAATTCTCAACTAAAAACTACTCCTAAATTTACGACTTATATACTATTCGTCGTTTACCAAAGCTTGGCCAAATTTTCACGGTTCAACAACGGCTGCCAGATGTTCGAAATGTCAATACTAGGCTACATAGTGAGACAATCTCATTGTGTACGATTAGCACATCATATTAGCCATATTTTAGTCGAGAAATTTGTTGTACTTATTTTAACCAATTTTTCCCACAATTTTTCACTGGGTTTTTGCAAAAAAAAATGCGTGTTTTTTGCCGAGACCCTCCCTCTTTCTCACGTGAGAATAGGTGAAATTCGACTTAACCCCCCCCCCCTCCTGAATGCCTCACGTAATTAATGGACGACCCCGTAGAATTATTGTAGTTTTTTAAATTTTTTCTTTTCTTCCAGTGGCTTTTTTGGGAAAAATTTTTGTTTCCGACCATTTTTGCGATGTTTTTTTGCCCTCTGTTCGGCAATCCCTGACTTCGACGTTTCACCTCTTTCCGTGTGTTCGATATGTTCTTAAACGCTAATTGTAAGTGGCCTTTTTTTTTTTTCCCAATGTATATTTTACCCCCATCATTTACAGGGCGATACAGTCTATTTAAAATACTTTTTTCGGTCTCGTTTTAGTAAGAATACTTCTTGGTCTGGCCACTTGTAATTGGGGCAAAGGGAAACGTCGAGTTAAGGGGGTTTCCAAACTTGCATGGTGAAAAAAAAATACGGCATACAGTCACCTGGGAAACAAAAACGACATGCGGGACGCAAGAGACATATTCCGGAACAATTTTATTAAATATTGCAATGCGGGATTACAACCGCCAATACGGGACGGTTGCCGGCCTTAAACATTCCTAGGAGGGGGAGGGAAGAATTACCCGCTTCTCTCTACCTACGCCAATGTATAGGAATAGTACTCTATTTTTCTGTGAAATATAAGAAAAGTTGTCTTTTTTGCTAAATGAGACCTCCAACTAAATTTTGTATTTTACAACATTTCGCTACTTGGGGAAGGAAGGAAATCGTCATGAAAATTGTACAGCTTTTCGGAGGAAAATGTTTGATACTGTGCTTTTCTGAAAGATGTTCCATTCCAACACAATAATTGTTGAGTCACTCCGTAGGTATAATAAAAGGCAAGTTCAAGGACAAAGTAGGTCAAATAAAATGCATACGATTAAAGAATTCAATGTATTTACAGACAAAAAAACAATATGTTGTTAAATAATTTTCCATAATATTATGTAACGCGAAAAAAAATCATCAGTAGCGCCGCGCCGGATAAGAATATAATTAATTCCAAATCATTTTGCTGGAATTAAGAGTGTGTTTATTGCAGGCATTTTCAGTGGCGTACGATTGGGTGGCAGGGGGTGGGCAGACCTCTCCATCAGTTGGCCCCTCACCCTTTGTAGTCAACATACGTCACCGGCAGACTAAATCCAAGCGTCCTTTGTAGAGCAGACGTATGGAGGGTAGAGGGAAGGAGACCTATCTTTAACGTGAAAAACTGTCCGTCAAAATGCGTTAAACTAGAATGGCGCTACAGTAGCAACGGGTAAATTTTAAAACAGACGCCAAAAGCAACGAGGTTAAAAAGTAACTAGACACTGCACAACGGCAAGGGAAATGTTACTTCAGTATATTGGTCCCACCTGGAGTCCGAGTGGTTTTATTTGTGTTTTCCTCTCTTTTGGTTTAGTTTCACTATATGTAAGAAGTTATTTTATAATTTTAAACAATAATAAGAAAATTTGTAGTTCCAGGTTGGAAAATTTGAGTAATAACATTTCAAAGGTGCATATTCTTATATTCAATAATTATTTTATTTAATTATGATTTATGCTGTTTAAAATAAGAATGTGCTTAAATAATTTGATTATTTAAAAAGTATTTTATAAGTAAACGCTTACAATATTTTCAAACCTTTACGTTTTTTACAGCAGTGATTTATTTTCGTGAGTTCCTAACTTGGCAAACTTCAATTTGTCAACAACTGCTATTTTTATACCATACCCTTTGCATATGCTAGCGCCATGAGATATTTCTTCATTCTTCTACCCTTCATAATTTGTGGGTAAAATTGATCGATTTAGTCCAGGGCATTTAGATCAAAATCGACCGAAATAAATGGGAAACTTTTAAGGCCAGCAGATATCGAGTTGCGGTTTTCTGCATTGTGTTCAGAAAGCTTCCAGGAAAAAAGTATATATGGTGTGCTTATGCCATTTTTCGAAAAATACATTCTGGTGCAATAGATGCATCTTGCAATTGCATAATGACTTGCAATATTACAAGGACGACTGGAAACTCGGAAAAATCGTTATTCGGGAGTTTTTAAAGATGCAGGATTCAATTCTGGCATTAGAATTACCAAGGGGTGATTGGAGGGGTAAAATTGAAGCGTCCATGAAAATCGTTACTCGATGGGATTTTGGGGATACCGAATTACGTTCTGGCATTGGAATTACCTGGGGGCGCTCAGAGGTGGCTCTGCGGGGAAAGGTAATGAACAAAGTGAAAAATCACAACCTAGGAAAATAATACTTTATTTAAATAATAAATTGTACTTTTTATTAATATTTAATTATCCATCATAAAGTTCAATTTTTAACTTAAATACTAAACATCTTCTTCAAACTCTTGTTCTTTTTCCCCTTCTTCATCTTCTTCCTCGTTAACTTCGGCCTGGTTGGAAGTGCCTTTTTGGTTTAGGAAATTGCCATCGCAATGTTTACATGCAAGTAAGCAATCCAACCCACTTCGTCGATACCCGCACCTTGTGCTACTGCTTAAAATTTCCTCGTGACCGGCTCCCTGGGTCATGGTAACAGGACTGAACTATCCATCCTCCAATTTCCACCCCCATTCCAACGGATTTAAGGTCTCGTCTTGACCTTGTGAACTATACTAAGTGTGTACTTGAAAATAGACACGTTTGACATGCTCGGTCAGCGCATTGACAGTGAAAGATCGACTTTTTTAGATTTGCTGGCAAAACCCTTGAGTAACGAGTTTCAATTGTTGCAATTTCCCACCCAATCACCTCCCAGGCACCCCCGCAGAGCCACCTCTGGGCGCCCCGGGTTATTTTAATGCCCGAATTGAATTCGGCATCCTCGAAAATCCCGAATAACGATTTTCGAGCGATTTTTCCGAGTTTCCGGTCGTTCTTAAAATATTGCAAGTAATTATGCAATTACAAAATGCATTTATTGCACCAGAATGCAATTTTCGAAAAATGGTATAACCACACCATATAGACTTTTTTCCTGGGAGCTTTCTGAATACAATGCAGAAAACCTCATCTTGATATCTGCTGCCTTAAAAATTTTCGATTTATTTCCTAATTTTCCTGGGCCCTTGACTACTTGTAATAGTACTGGGCTTAAAACTTTCTTGATAATAGGCAACAACCATTATTTTGTGCTCATTAAATAATACACACTATTATTTTTTATATTATTTTATTACAAAAAGTATATAGATTTTTTGGATCAAACAAATATAATCACAGTTTATTAATTTTTAATAGCTTCTGGATCCCAGGCATATGTCCTCTGGGGAAAGCTATTTAAGATGTTCATATCTTCATCAGGAATGGTGAAATCAAGATCAATATTTTCCTCGATGTGTTTTTTGGACCTGGATTTAGGGATGATTGCGATATTTTGTTGAAGAGCCCATTTTAACAAAACCTGAAAATAATAGTTTATTTTCATATAAATGAACCCCACCACCATTGGTTTATGGGTGGGCCAATAAAAACGCCACAACGTCGATTTGACGCAGTTCCTGTCATTTAAAAATAGTATAGTGTGAACCTAGGAAAGAAATAATGTCATTTCAACCCACATGTCAATCTTACAATGAAATTACATATTTGCATCCCGTGGTACGCATACTTCTTTTTAACACACCTGCGTGGAAAGAAATTAACAAAAATACTAAAAAAATACCAACAAGAAATTTGTCATTTATTCATTTTATTTGATTTTCAGATTCGCGTCCGTTTTTTCTTGCTCATTTTGGGTGTTTTCCAGCTATTTTCGTACCGTTTTCGGCGGGTAAGTCTTTAATAATTTATTGCGTCAAATGTGGAACTTTTGATTGGTGAGAAATTTTTGACTCATCGGAGTTGCTGGTTCATTAAATCATTTAATGAAATTATTTTTTCGGATTAGAAATGCGGCATTTTCTTCAGTGAAAACAGGAAAAAATTTGAACTGTCCACGTAGTTGTGGTAGAAAAATAATAACAACCTTTATAATGAGTAATGACCGCTTATCCCATTCAAAATTTTAGGGGTGAAGGTCGCCCCTCCTGTAGGGTTGAACCAACAGAATTGAAAATATTTTCGAAATGTTTTCTCCTAGGAAAAAAAAAGTTGACGGGTCCGACCGATTTTTTTCTTAATGACAACAACTGTGTCAAATTGGCATTGTTTCCTTAACATTATTATTATGTTATTACCAAAAAGTGAAATTTTTAGCTATTTTTATCACATAAAAGGGTAGTTTGATATGTTCTCAGTCTCGACGAGAGAAAGCTTGGCGCAATATTATTATAAAATGCTTTTTTATACAAAAAAATATTTTACCTGAGCGGGAGTTCGTCCCAATTTTTTAGCGATTTCTTCAACTTTCGGATCATTAATAAAATTTGCATGATTAGTGCCACCTAAAGAATAATAGGCTTGAAGTAAAATTCCTTCTTTGCGAACAAGACCTAGCAAATCTTGGGGATGACGTTCAGGATGCCATTCTACCTAAAACACAAAAAATCTTTTTAAATGTAAAAGCACAGAGATATTTAAAATATCTCACTTGATTTACTGCGGGTTTAATTCCATGATCATTTGCCAGGAGTTGCTTCAAATGTCTGACGAGGTAGTTTGAGACTCCAATGTTCTTGGCTAAGCCATCTTTTACTCCTCTTACCAGTTGTTTCCAGCTTTCATCTCTCAATCTGAAAAATAAATAAAATTTATCCATCCATATTTTGTATTTTTGAAGAACTACTCACGTCGAATGACTGACATTCGAACCATCGTCAGTGCCAAAACCTGGCCAGTGAATAAGGTACAAATCTACATAATCAGTGTCGAGTTTTCTTAAAGATTCTTTAAGTGCATCATATGCCTTTTCACCTTGGTCACCTGACCCTGAAAACGATGATAAAAAAATATATATCTAAAGAAATTAAAACATAAAGCGTAGGTGGCTTCTTTTTTTTTATTTTTTGTTAATAACAATTGAAATTTTTGTTGGCAGAAAAACTCATCAAAACGCCTTTCTCAGATTTGTATTCAGATTCAAAAAATATCGTTCATATTTTTTAAAGTTTTTTAACTATTTTTCGACTAGACTAGATGAATATAAATAATTTTGTAATTTAGTTACTGAAATAAACAAGGACTGTTAATTGAAACCTAAAGAAATATATCAATTCTTAATTCCCAAAAATAAAAAACGGTAAGCATATTTATGCAAAACCATAACCATTTTTTTAACAATTGCTACAAACACTGCACAAGGGGAAACAAGTTATATTAAGGTATGTACACACCGAAAACAAACAAGAACAAACATTCGTTCTTGTTCACCTTGTTTGTATGTGTTCTTTGTTTATTGTTCGCGTTTTTTGTCTTCATATCGCAATCAAATATTTTGTTCACTCGTTTGACCAGTTGGAAAAGTTATGGATGACGACGAACAAAATTTATTTTCTTTAGGTATGTACACATCGAAAAACAAACAAGAACAAACATTCGTTCTTGTTTACCTTGTTTGCATGTGTTCTTTGTTTATTGTTCGCGTTATTTTGTCTACATAGCGCAATCAAATATTTGTTTACTCTTGTTTGACCTGTTGAAAAAGTTATGGATGACGACGAACAAAATTTATTTTCTTAGGTATGTACACACCGAAAAACAAACATTCGTTCTTGTTCACTTTCTTTGTATGTGTTTTTTGTTTATTGTTCGCTTTTTCTGTCTACATAGCGCAACCAAATGTTTGTTTACTCTTATTCGACTAGTTGGAATAGTTATGGATGACCATAAAAACAAAAATTATCTTTGATTTACCGACGTCGACTGGAACATGTGTGTACAAGAACAAACAAACGTTTGTTCGCCGTTTTAACTATCTACACTGAAGAAAAACGTTTGTTTGCTGATGTTTGTTCTTGTTTGTTTTTTCGGTGTGTACTAGGGTTCATGATTTCTCGAGCTTATCAATTTCTCGGGTCTCGCGAATTCTCGAGGCTAATTTCTCGGCTCTTCGGGTTGTCGAGAAATTTACAAATTGCGTGTACTACACTTTGTAAACCGTCTGAACTCAGCTAGAGTCGAAACACTAATGAACGTGTGTGTATTACAGTGTTGCCAACCAAGCTCGCTGAAAATTCCCAATTTTTCTGTGAAAAAATCCCTAGAATTTCCTAGATCAAAATTAAATAAAAAAATAATTTACGAAATGACTTTATTGTCAGAAAAGTTCAAAAAATACATAAAAATAAAATCTCATGGTTACAATGGACATAGATAGCAAAATGAATTAACAAAAATAAAAGTTTCTAAACAAAAAAAACAATTCTAAAAATTCTTAAAATCAATCTTTTTTATAAAGGTTTTCCTTTTTCATAAGACTTAAATGCTTTTCATTTAATGAATAATTTTGGCAGCAGTTTTCACTAGAAAGACGAATTAAACACACTGCAATTAATGCCTCACTGGATAATTAATTTCGCCTTTTATTTTTAACGTCGGTAACGACTGAAATACTCGCTCAGTCTCGGCATTACTGTGGGACAACAAATACACGAACTGAATTTCTTTTTCCCTTGTGGGAACAACCACAAAATACGAAAGGGCAACAACATGCAGAGAGATGCTAAGTAGCAGTTGATCTGTAATTCCCCGAAACCCGATCCCACGAATTAACCCGTATTAGATTAATTAGCGCAACAAGAAGCAATTTTTGAAAAGATACAATGGTCAAACCATAATATTAAAATTGATAAATTGACTGAAATTCTATAAATTGAACTGAAAAACAATCCAAAGTTGAAAATTCCCGATATTAGATAAAATTCCTTTTTCCCTATTGTAGGAAAAAATCCCTAGAACTAGGAATAATTTCCAGGTTGGCATTACTGGTGTATTACCTACTGTATTGTATTATGTATAAAACGACGCCGCCAGAGCGCTTGCCGCGCGAGATCAAAGGGTACCACTGCGCTTTGGCCCGTGCCGCCCCCGCCGCGCGTTTAAAACAAACGGCAAACGCAAATAGTTTTATTTTATAATTTCATAAAGTCAAATATGATTTTCGAGTTTTTCTCGAGCTTGATTTCCCGGGAACAAAGCCCAACGATTTTCCCGGGAATTCTCGAGCCGAGAATTCCCGAAGAACCCCTAGGTGTACCTACCTTTTGATGTACCGATGTCTACTCGAACATGTAAAAAAAAAAACAAACGTTTGTTCGCGTTTTTACTGTTTTACATTAAAGAAAAAAGTTTGTTTGTTTATGTTTGTTCTTGGGTTTTTTTTTTCGTGTAATACTTTAGAATAAAAAAATAATAAAACATGTAATAGGTCGACTATAGGACAAATTGACAATCATCTCTTCTGAATATTGAAAGAGACTATGCAAAGCCATAGACCAAAACTAATCCAAAGAGAAAATAATAAATCTTTTACAATAAAAAATAAAAATAAAGCCTAAATACCTCTTAGAAACAAATATTGCTAGACTTACAAAGTTTTGTTGTTATCCAAATATCTTGCCGAGTCAAGTTGTACTTGGGCAGCAATTCTTTCAGAGCTTTTCCGATGTCTTCCTCATTCTTGTATACTTTTGCCGTATCTGGAACAAAAATAAACCATACTTTTAAAACATTAAGGTATCACGAGAGGCTCTTTCTTAGGATTTTTTTGGAATTTATATCGATTAATATTTAAATAATTCTGCATGGATTGGTGGAAAATCAAATTTATGAACAATACAGTTCCGAAGATATTTAATTGCAAAGATAGTGTTTGTGAGGCTCTTATACATTGTGCTGTACGGAATGACGAAAATTTTACTCACAAATATAATTTTAACTCTCAAAATTTTCTTACGATTTTCATGAAAAACTAAAATAATATTATTCAACAACTACGGATTTTTTAAAAATTAGTTTCATTGGTTGTTACAAAACAGTTTTTGAAATATTAATTAATTTAATTCTCATTAAACTCTTGGAAGAAATACAATAAAAACCATCTGGCAATAACACATGTATTTAACCCGCGGATAAAGTATACAGCACGCATACTTCAGAATTTACTTATTGTTTTTGAAAAACATAGTTGCCAGATTTTACAAACGAGCAGTTAGTCGTAAGGCATTGGCTGGAAATAGTACAGTCAGAGCAAAAATTTGTGGGTTTAGTAGTAACGACGCAGTGGGACGGACTCATAAAACGTGCAGAAAAAATTTGATTCAATAAAAATCATTTAGAATCATTTAAGAAATACGGAAAATCTTTTTTGAAATTTTTGAACATATCTTCGGACCTTTGAAAAAATGGCGGAATAGAAAAATTTTGAGACTTATGCAAAAATTCTGAAAAAAATCTCCCATATTCCTGAATGACACTAATGGCCGGTTGCACCAACACTTTTTGCGACACTTAAGTTGTTCTTAAGCATTAACTGCCCCTTAAGTTTCAAATGTTTCTTGCACCAGCTGAAATTGGTCCTTAATGGTCCCTTAACTTTAAGTGTAGGATTTTCGTACTTAATGATCCCTTAAGTAATTTGAAGTTGACATTTGACAAATAATTTGTTTATTGTTTATTTATTTTTCGTTTGTTTGTAGTTTCAAATAATTAATTTGATAAAAATTATGTAAAAACGAAGTTTTTAAACAATGGTGTTTTTGATTGTGATATTATAAATGCGATGTAAATTAGATTTCCAAGAAAAATGTAGAAACAGTGAATTTTTATTACTTATGGCAATTTTGAGATTTATTTACCTTTTTTTATTCTTTTGGATTTTGTTCTGTTATTTTTAAAAAGAACTGTTTTGACGAGATGGATCCATAATCTTATATTTTTTAAAAGGTTCAAATTAACGAAACCAACAGTGCTCAGTTTACTTGAGCAAATCGAAGATGAGCTTTAGTTTAAACATGACAAGTTTTGTAATAGCTTTTAAATTTTAAGTATTTACTTGTAAATTAGGAATATTTAATTTGTTCATATGAAATAATAAAAGCTTTTTTTTTAAATGATGTATTTGTGTTTATATTTCATATTGACAATAATTATTCCCCTTTCATGGCCGTAAAGAAAGGCGCCTTGATCTTTTTTCCATATTGTTATTAATTTTACAACAAAAAATCACAAACTAACTACTGATTTTGTATTATAATGTCTATAAAATGAAAAAAATTAAAGTTTTAATTATTTACAAAGATTCAAGTCGGATTACTTCTAAAATTTAAATGACACACAAGCTAGAAAAGGAAAGATCTAATATGAGTTAATTCTAATTATTCGCGTTGTAAAGGCCAACAATAAAAAAGAAGAACGATGCAACGTTACCATCTTTCTAAGTAGTCTTAGTTAAGTTGCAATAAAAATCTAATGGTGAAACAATTTAAGTTACCCTTAATTTTAAGAGCTCCTTAATAAAGGTCTACTTAAGATACTTTCGGTGCAACCGGCCATAAATACTTTTTATGCAAAAAATCTAGTTCTGTAAAAGCGACCATTTTTGACATAATAACGGGTAATTTATCAATTAATAAATTGACCAATATGTTACCCAATTAATATGTCAACTTTAAAAAAAATATATAGATTAGCCGAAATCTAGAAAATATAGTTATACATTTTTTTGCAAAAGTCTCAATTTTTTCTATCTTGCCATTTTCCAGATATCCAAAATGTGTTTTAAAATTCTAAATAAGATTATCCGTATTCCTTGAATGATTCTAAGCAATTTGTATTAAATCAAATTTTTCCTGCACGTTGTATGAGTAAAAGTCACTTTTGGGTAAAAAAAATTCGGAAGATTATTACTGTTTGTGGGAATAATAAAAATGTTGCATATCATTTTTAGGTACTTTCTTGGGCTTATCAAGTGAAAGATTTTAAGCAAAAAAATGTGTTTAATCTTGATCATTTCTGCACCGAAAATTCTTTTCTTTTTTTTTTCGTAAAAATCAAGGTTTGGAGACAAATTTTCGGAAAATAAAAATACATCGGCAACACTGTTACGGGTGAATTACCATAAAATATAAAAATAAATTACATTGTTTCAATTTAGCGAAAACTTTTCCTAAATGTTACTTAGGATAGGGATATTTCTTGTATCTATGTAACGTGTTTACTGATTTTTTGACTTTCAAGGAAGACAAAACATAAAACCCCTTAGCAAGTTCTAGATGTTTCCATATTTTGTCTTACTTACCAAAGAGACGATATCCTGCTGCCAAAGCTTTGTCTAAGGCGTCTCTAACATCTTCTGTTCCCTTTATTCCAGAGGTTCCAACTAAAACACAACAAAAATAATGGAATGGCTTAATATTAATAAAATATTATTAAATAATATTAAATAAGCATATAATTAAGGTGGTTGACTCGTAAAACGGTTTTTCTTAAGAATTAAATTAAATTAAAATATAGGGTTTAGAAAAGTGTCTTATCTAATAAAAAACGAAATTTTTCTATAGTCTGTAAAACCAGATATTAACAATCAAATTGTGCATAATTAAGATTGTCGATATCTATTAAAAAAACTGATTTTTTCGATTGTTTTCCTAAAAAGATATTGATTTTTGAAAGTTTACATAGGTCTGTTTGTCACTAAAAAATAGTGTACACTATTTTATTCTTTTTTTACGTAATCGCCCTAATGGAAGGTGTATTTTAGGACTAGGTGGGTCCAAAAAGTGTAAAATAGTGTTCAATATTACTGAATAACAAACAGACCTTACTTGTTGTG
>JAHBCN010006668.1:0-47660 GCA_019359885.1 Listronotus oregonensis
GGCATTCCCAAAAACCCCGGCAACGATTTTTCGCTGATTTTCGGGATGAATTTCCCCCCAATCCCCCGGACACCCCTGCAGAGACATAAGGGGACCCTAAGTAATTTTTTAGAATTAATTTCCACCCCAAAAAACCCCCCGATAACGGACGCTGAATTTTTCTCCACAATGCAGAAAACCGCATCAAGATATCTGCTGGCCTAAAAATTTCGGTTTATTTCCCCTAATTCCCCCCTTTTAGCACAATAATATACTTTTAGTGTTTCCCCGTCTCAAATATAATTAGGGACCAACCCGAAAGAGGGCATTTGAATTTGTCTAAATT
This sequence comes from Listronotus oregonensis, assembly GCA_019359885.1. Taxonomy (NCBI): domain Eukaryota; kingdom Metazoa; phylum Arthropoda; class Insecta; order Coleoptera; family Curculionidae; genus Listronotus; species Listronotus oregonensis. The sequence goes on from JAHBCN010006668.1 coordinate 326, forward strand.
TTTTTACGAAAAGTTTTTAAAAAAAATTATCTGCATTGTAATATTATAAAAAATAAAAAATAAATATCCAAAACTTTTTTTTTTACATTTTTAAATTTTTTTTATCTACCTTTTATTTTAACCCCCTGGTCGATTATTCTCTGTTTGTGTTAATTATCAAATCGTAAATAGACCACTATGGGGAAGCGGGGCCCTTGTCATGCTTTTTTTTGATTCGTCGCAAGCACCCCCCAATTTGTGATTAATTAAGGGTTATGTTTTTGAACCTTATTATATATTAAAAATTTTTAAGGTATTTTTCGTGTATACGAATATTTATGGAAAAGTTTTTATACAGATACTAATTTAAAAAAAAAATTGGGTTTAAAAAAACAAATATTCCTGTGAAAACCCCAACAAACCCAAAAAAAAAAATAAAATATTAAAATTATAACAAATTTTGTGAAATTTTAAAAAAAAGATCGAACTAAGCGACGAGACGCTGGAATCGATTCTCTTTGCTCTTTTGGAATTAATTATGTCAAATATATATTTTATATTTTTTATTATATATATATATATATATATATATATATATATATATATATATATATATATATATATATATATATATATATATATATATATATATAATAATATATATATATATATATATATATATATATATATATATATATATATATATATATATATATATATATATATATATATATATATATATATATATATATATATATATATATATCAAAATAATTTGGGGATGCAGTCTTTTTAATTATTGAAAAAGGATTGGTGGCCTGGATTTAGTAATGAAAACCCTTTTCTGTTTTGTCAAGCTTTAGGGTTATTATTTTCTCCCTTCCTCAGGACTAACTAAAAGTAAAGTTTTTTACAATTAGAAAACTAACCTAAAAACTTTAAAAAGATTGAACTCACCAAAGTGGGTTGCTATGTGAAAACAAGCAATATCCATGCAGATAATCAAGATTTATCTCCATATTTGTGAAACATTATAGACAGACCTTCACAACCAATAACTCTATCTTCCTATATAAGTAACTCAAACAATACTAATAACAGCAATTTAAACGTAAATAACTTACAAACACAACTGTATTTTTCTTTACCATATATTGAAACATTAACAGATAAATTAACCAACATTTTTAAACATTCAGATGTAAAGATAGCGAAAAGACAACTCAAAACTGTTTCTCAGATTTACTCTAAAACTAAATCTCCCCTGAAAGATGATGAAAAATTTGGCATTGTATATAAAATACCATGTAAAAATTGTAACAAGTCATATGTTGGACAGACATCTAGAAATTTAAAAGGCCGCATCACTTCCCACAAAAGTGATTGTAGGCGAGGAGTTCATTCATGTGCCTTAGCGGAGCATGTTTTGGTTGATGATCACCAAATTGACTGAGAGCATGCTGAGATCTTAGAAATGTCAATTCATATTACAAAAGACTATTTCTAGAAATGGTCCATATAAACCTTGAATCCAACGTTCTTAATATAAAAAAAGTGACATCTCAGATCTCAGCACGGTTTACAGTTATTTATTACGGTTAGAACAAGAAAAATATCGTAGCTTAATTGACTGTCCAGCTCCTGACGACTAATTATTTCTAAGAATCTCAATAATTTGTTTCCTTGACGTTTGGGAGACGGTGTTTCCTATCCTTTTCCTCTGTGAAGTCATTTTCATACCTATTTTCTTCCAAAATTAAAAGTCATAGACCAAAAAAGTCTAACCACCAATAAAATAAAATGGCAGGAGGTGCTAGGTGTTTCACCGTTTTCCACATGTCTTTGCATACATTTAACAGCAATTACTTAAAAATAAAAATAAAAATAATATAAAATTAATTTACTAAGTCAGGTACTGCACAAGATTCGATGAACAGTTGTTGCTAAATTATTATATGGATCCTGCGCTGTAGAAATAAACAAGATATGTCTCTTTCTTTTACACGTTATTAATCTCGCATCCTTTTCTGAATCGAAGTTTTCTAGTTACGAATGTCGCTGATCCATTCAGACAATTTAAACATTCTGTCACTTCTGTCAGAACTTTTAACCGCGTTTTTCCGCGTGTTCCCATATCGGTTTTCTTTTAAGTTTTAATTGAATTTTTCCTTAAGGATGTAGTTCGCAACACAAATATGGAGATAAATCTTGATTATCTGCATGGATATTGCTTGTTTTCACATAGCAACCCACTTTGGTGAGTTCAATCTTTTTAAAGTTACACCTATGTGTATAGGAGTATTTTTCAAAGGATGACCTAAGAAATAATTTTATTAAATATTGCCGCACCTTTTTTAAACACCATGTAAATGAATTTAGTTTGCGCCTATAAACAAATTTTGCGATCTTAACTATATTTAAGTAAGGATAAATGAGACACTTTTGTTTTAAAAAGAATTATGGACATTTTAAATCCAAAAATATATTCTGTTTTAAAACCACGGCTTAAATTAATAAAATAAAGTAACTACCTCATACCTTATTACAACCAGAGCAAAACATAAAAAAAGGTTAATTGATATATTTTTATTTTTCTTCAATAAAATTTAATAAATGTCGATGGTTTCGGAAATGTCATACTTTTTGAAAAGGTTACCATAAAGAAAATGTGAATGCTTTTGTAACAGAAAAAAATATTTATAAGTGTCTTAAGTTTTTTTTTATAGGGACGATTTAAAAGATTTTTATTTTGATTTGAAGTTAAGATATATTTTTTAAAACAAAGAGTATAAAAAACACATTTTTTATTTGCTCCCGTTTCTTTAAGAGCAATAAAGTAGCTGAAATATATTTTTTATAAAAATAAATTTACTCACTTCATACGCTAAAAACTTGTTTGGTCCTTTTGTCTATATAATAATTTTCATGAATGTAGCTCATAAAAAAGCTTGGTATATGAGGAAGGATAACTTTTCTTCAAAATGGACATATTACGCATTCACTGTCCTAATAAGCTTTCTTATGGGAACCAGAATGTGATTCCGTCACACAGGGAGACTATAGGGCTACATTTTATGCTTGATTTGTTGATAAAATAAAGAATGTAACCATAAAATTTTTATTGGGCACATCGCTTTTTCTGCTCTGTTTGATCTCTGTTTTAAGAATCCTTTTCGTGGATTTACTGAGGCGAAAAATCAAAGAAATAAATATTATATGCAGTTCTTTGTAGTGCTTTGATATATATCATAAAGAAATACTAGAAGTTAAAAAATTTTATATAAACTAATAAAACTAAACTACTGTTAATTTTAAAGTTAACGGTTAAAAATATTTTTGTTTTATTAAATAGTTTCTAAATTAAAAAATAACAAAATTCTGATATATAAAAAAAATAAACCGCAAGATTAATAAAAAGTTGTAAAAGTTAAAAAATTGTATCTTAAATATTAAAAGTATGAAATCCTGCTGGTTAAATCTGCAGGTATCAGTTTTTTGGTAAAACCTAGTTTTAATGAATAATACATAAGGGTAGAATGAATTATAGCAGGGTTGCCCGACAAAATTTAGTCGCAACTATCATTGAATAAAATATACCGGTTGATCCAGGAGCATGGTTCATCCTCTTTTATTTCTATAGTTTTAAAGATAAACAAATAAAAGTTCAGAATATTATATATTATTAATTCTAACGTTTTTTGACAAGTTACTAACACATGCTAACATTCAGTCTCACTGGAAACGGCCTCACCTTTTTCCACATATATTATAATATTTGTAAATTTCTAAAAACATTAGGTGTTTACGGTATACATTAATTAAATTAAATTGGACAGATGAAAAATTTTTAAAAATAATTTTAAAGCTATAAAAATTTGACATATGGGGGACTTTTAAAACCAAAATAATTTCAGAAATCCAAAAAAAGTAAAAATACATAGAGTGTCTTATTCGAAAATTAAAAATTGAGGCCGTTTTAGGTGAAACCGAATATTACGTAACTTGTCACAAAACATCAGATTTAACAGTTTATGATAAATTTATTATTTTTTTAGCTTAAAAACTACAGAAAAAAAAGTTGTTTCTTTGCTCCTGGATAACCCGGTATCTTTAATTTAACCTAGTTTTGGCTAAACTTTGCAAAACAACCTTGCCTCTGTGTTCTATTATGCATCATGCGGAAAAATTAGGTTTTATAAGAAAACAGATATCAGCAGATTCAAGCGGCCGGATTTTAGACTATATTAAAAAATGCTTTTTATAAAGGCGTAGAAGTGCCACACAAATTTTTATTTTTATTTTTAGTACAAATTCCGACTTACAACTCGGAATTTTGACTTACAACTCGAAATTCCGACTTAGAATTCGGAATTCCGACTAAAACTCGGAACTCCGACTTAGAATTCGGAATTTCGGTTTTCAACTCGGAATTTCTAGTACTAGTGTATTGTATTGTATAGTGATAAAGAGGGTCACTTGGCTCAATATAGCCCTACTTTCAGTTGGACCTAGAAAGATATTTTGTGAATAACTTGCATTAGTTAATTAACTCAATTCCCAATTTTTTTGCAAAATTAGAAATGTTTCGGGAAACAAGCTTCTTTATATTTTCGGGTGTAAAAAATGCTTCATCTAGAGATTTTAGCCTTTGAAGTGTTAATTTAATGCACTCGCATATATAGTTCGCGGTTTCGTTTGATCTGTCACAAGACCTACAGCGTTTATTGTAAGTCTTTCCCATTTTTTTAAGGTGATACCTCAGAGGGCCGTGTCCTGTCAAGAAGTTGGTGACTATCCTGAGTTAATTTTTTTCAGTGCTTATAGCTTCTTGGAGTACTTAAGCGATTGTGAGAAAAGTAGTTTTGTTTCTTTTCTCATTCTCTGAGTTCTTTCAATATAAGTGACCCTTAGTTGTGCTGCAGGAAGATTCCGATCGGTAAAACGGGGCCTATGCCCTGACAGTGGCTAGTTGGTCGGCAATTTCATTGCCTTCCACTCCCTTTTAAGGTGCCTTTAGACGGGCCATTAAAATGGCATATTGTCGGCAATATTTGTCACAAGTTATTGCTCAGCGATATTTTTGAAAACAGCAATATTTACGTATATCCAGTCAACAATAAAAAATATAATTTCTGCAATATTTCCAACCTTGTTGCCTATTATTTTCTGTTTACACGAAAAATACGTTTCAGTATTGACGAAGCCAAAAATAAAAATGTTCTACATTATGCAAGTTGCAGCGTCCTTAATCGTGCTACGACGATACATAAAAAAGAAAAATAAAAAACGGAAAATGTGGATACGCTCTTTTTGAAACAAACGATAAACGATGAGTAATTTGAATATGGTGTTAATACTATATTGAATATGGTGTTAATACTATATTGAATATGGTGTTAATACTATACAATTATTTGTTTAAGAATTTTACAAGAATGTCAAAAAGTTATTTCAAACTATTAATAAATTTGTTGGGGCCAAGAATACAGAAGCAAGATACAAACATGATAAACGCAATGTTATATTGAATTCTTTGGCAATGGCCGTCCAACTATCTTTTTTTGCATTCCTGTCTTTGTATAAGGTGTTTTCTACCTCCCACAACTCTGGACGTGCATTAATAAAATTTATTGTCTTCTCATTTCACCATATATCCATTTTTATTTTATATGTTCACCAAAATCAAATTAAATTTCGAAGGGCTATCCGAGCAACACTCAAAATTATCCAAGGCAGTTCGACTTCCTCGGCAACACATCAGCCACTAACTGCAATAGTGTTTAAATCCCGGCAATATTCCGGCGATATTGCTTGGCCATACGGCGATATCTCTTTAGATGGCTGCAATGTTGCCCACAACATACCGGCTATACATTTTCGGGAACATATTGCTCTAAGAAATAGCCCGTCTAAATGCTCCTTTACGTCCTGGCACCCATATTTCAGTAATTTTGTTGTTTGTGGCCAGTTGGTTAAGAGATTGTCGGCATTCCCAGGCGAGCCTTAAGTTAAAGCAGCATAAAGCTAAAGCCTTTAGAAGAGACGTAGAAGAGACACAAAACTTTTATTTTCAATACAAATTCCTACTTACAACTGAGAATTTCGACTTAGAACTAAGAATTTTGACTTGGAACTTGAAATATGTACTGAAAAAGAAAATTGTGTGGCCTTCTACGCCCTCGTAGATTTTCAAGGTCTTAATATATACCTTTTTTTGTAAAGCCATGCCTACACATATTTTGCCCCAGAAAAAAAAATGGTCATTAATCGAAAAAAATGCGTTTTTTTTTGTTTTTTTTTTTAATTGGTTTTATTTATTTACTTTGATAAAAAAAATTATTCGGTACAAAAGAGCTCGTCACATCTGCTAAAAATTCATAGATTTCGAGATAATTTAAAATGTAAAAAATATTATGACAAATTTACCCCTGTTTTCAAAAACGCAAAACCAAATTTAGTACTTTAAAATATTTTTAAAATTAGGCAGTCAAAACCACAATTTATTACAAAATTGCTCTTACGAATTTGCTCACTATTACCCCTTTTATTTTCTTATACTCATCAGCAAAGCGGTGGTATAATTTAACTGGATAATTGAACTAGACAAAATATGTTTAGTGTTTTTTTTACTTGTTTTAAAAATAGTATTTTAAAAATAAACAAGGTGCCCTATTGTCCCATTTCCTTAAACTTTTCAATAGTCAAATGGCTCAAAGAAAGGGTTGATTTCTATTCGTAAATTTAACAACATAACTGGGCAGACTGGGTTTAAAATAAATTTATTTTAACCCTTATTTATTATCAAGCGGTTTTTAAAAGAATTTTATGTAAATGCTTATATAAGAAATGCCATTTATAGTCCGAGAGGCCACCGCAAAAAACCAAGCCCACAAGAGAACCGCATGAAACATTTTTTTTATATTACTATGAACACTAGTCAATTCAAAGCCGCACTGTTGCCTAAGCTCAACGGGTTCAAATTCTATTTTTTATTACCTTAAAAAAAATCGTAAAAAGTCGTTTTTTTTGATCTCGAAAACTATTGATTTTAGAAAAAAAAGTATATAATCAAAATTGATGGTCTAATAAAACTTCGTCAGTTTTTTTTATATTTTTTTGTAGCCCTTTTAGTTTTTGTGATATTAACGATTTAAATTTAAAATAAAAACGCAAATTCCTTAAAAACTAAAAGAGTTAACGAAAAAAGGTAATAAACAAAAAATATGCCTTTTAATAAGTTCTATAAGAAAGGTTTAATTTATATTTTTAATAAAATGAGTTCTAAAGGGGATATAAGCAAAAAGGTGATTTTGGTCCTTAGATATTTTGCTTATAGCAATATTTTTTCTGGTACAAGTTAGTATACCAGCACTGATCCATTAAAAAATGAATTCAAAATGTTCTATTCATTGAATGAAACAAACTAATACACATGTGCCTCTAGGCAATAGGGGATAACCTGGTTGCACAGATATTTTATTTAATTTTACTGGTCCAATAATTGTAGCTATTTCAACCTATTTGAAACTTTAACTAAAATGAGATTTAATCTTTATTTAATTGAAAAAAATTCCTTCCTTATCTGGGGTGTATATACCTAACAGGACGCTTGACATTTCTCCATGTCCTATGCTACTATTTTTTTTTTATCTTGGGACAGTCCACGAAGGCTGATGCCTAAGTACTAACGTACCGTGGGTGTCTTCAGTGTGGTAAGAGGGAGTTTGTTTACACGGGACTTAAATTTTTGGAGATTGGGAGGAGAAGGAAAAACTTCTGCGGGCAACAGGTTCCATAGTCCTGACACTCTAGGGATGAAGGAACGAAGAAAGCGGGAAGAGGAACGAAGAAGCGAGAAAATACTATGTGTAGCTCATCGTTTTTCTCATATCATATTTTTATTATCGATTTAAATATTAATATCAATAATTTTTTCAAGACAGTTACTCACTTAGAATGATCTTAAGAAAATTTTAATCATTATTTTAAGATATTTTTTTATAAAGTTTATATAGTATGAAACATTTAAAACATTTCTATTACTAAGCTATCTACTTCTTTTAGGCTTAAAGCCATTCTTATTTAAATTATGATATTTACCCATTTATTTACTACTTTAAGATATGATTGAATTAAAGTTTAAACATTAATTTAACTGAAAAAAATAAATAAATTATAAAAAATAATTTTATTTTAAAAATATCATTAAAATTTTCTCAAGATCATTATGAACGAGAAGCTGTCTTTATAAATCAATAATATTATTATTTAAATCAATAATAAAAATATTTAAACGATGAGCTATACACATAAAAGCATAAAGAATCAAGAAATGTTAAGCGTCCTGCCAGGTATATAACACCAAGATAAAGAAGTCACTTATTATTATTATTATTATTATTTTTAATTAAATAAAACTTAAATTTTATTTTAGTTAAACTTTCAAGTTGATAGGCATGGGTACAGTTATTGGACCCAAAAAAAATTTAATAAAATATCCATGCCACTAGGTTATCCCCCATTGCCTCGAGGCACATGTGTATTAGTTTGTTTCATTCAATAAATAAAACATTTTAAATTAATTTTTAAATGGATTGGAGCTGTATACTTACTTGTACCAATAAAATATTGTTATTAGCAAAATGTTTAATGACCAAAATTGCCTTTTTGCTTACTTATTTTATTAAAAATGTGTATATAACTATTTTAATAGAGCTAACCAAATTTTTTTGCTTATTACATTTTTTCGTAACTCTTTCGGTTTTTAAGATATTTGGTTTTCTTTTTAATTTAAATGGTTAATATCTCAACAACTAAAAGGGCTACAAAAAATTAAAAAAAAAAAACTGACGTAGTTTTATTGGATTATTAATTTTGACTATATGCCATTTTTTCCTAAAGTCAGTAGTTTTCGAGTTATATTAAAAAAACGGATTTTTCACATTTTTTTTAAGGTAAAAAAAAATGTTATTTGAACCCGCTGAGCTGAGGCAGCAGTGCGGCTTTGAATTGACTATAGTTCATAGTAATATAAAAAACATGTTTCATGCGGTTCTTTAATAGGCTTGGTTTTTTGGGTGGCCTCCCGAACTATTACAGTTTTTGTACACGCGTCGCTTATTATATAAAGTTTTTAACCTTTCATTACAGAAAAAGCCAATCTCGTAAAACGTTACTTTGTTCAAAATATAATTTTATGTAGAAAATAGGAATAACCAACAGGTTGAATAATTATCTAATTGACAAGAAGAAAAAATACAAAGAACGTTTTTTGCCGCTCATTGGTCGGTCCCATGTGATTTGCCGAAAGAGCGAACATAAAAAACCTTTATACTTTGACTCCGAGAAAAGATGTATATCTGTTATATTTTCACGGTTTTTTTTATATTGTAGTCGTGTTAAAAAGGTACAGGGTTATTTATTTTAAAGTAAACAGGGCTTTATTTTTTAAGTTTCCTGTACTTTTTTAAAAACGAATTTAGCCATTTTGTATATTTTTTTTCGTAGAATTCAATAATCTTATCGGAAAATCATTTAAAACAAAAACAAAAGAGTTACAGCACGAGTGACGTATTTTTTAAATGGGACACCCCGTATATTTTTATATTAATAGATAGAGATTTTCACGAGGAATTCGGCGATATTGCTGGGTTTATTTTCTGCGGTTCGCTGCAATTGTCTAAAAACTGCATGATACTATAAGGATAGTTTCACCTGAAAAAACCTGGCTGCCACAGTTCACAGGTGCTTATTTGTCAAAGTCAAGAATTTTAAAAATACGTTTATTACTTTTTGGGGTTGTTTTATAATGATTGGTGGTTGGATGAAGGTTTTCTTGCGATACGTTTCGAGTGGCAATTCTTCTAAAATGTCCTTAATACCGTTTTAAAGAAGATTGAGATGTCTTTCTGCAGTTAAGGATCCCTCATAGAATATTGGCCTGACAATTCTATTGTTAAGCACACCACACCAGATATGAAGAGAAGACCAGCTTTGGTATTTAATATCTTGAAATTTCCTGGGATTTTGTCTTGCCCAACTGTGCGTATTGCGTCGGTTAAACATTCCCGATGTAGTGAACGCAGCTTTATCCGTCCAAAGAATCGTTTAAAACAGGGTAGGATCGTTATCTTGTTCATAGATTAAAATTTGGGAAACAAATTGAAAGCGAAGTTCCTCTTGTTCACGTGTTAAATGCTGCACTGGAAAAACGTGATATGGAAGATACTCAAAATATTTCAGTGTTCTCTGAACCGTCGCATAGGTTACTCTTCTTCTTGCAGGGCCATACCTCAAGTCTCTAACTGCGTCAGTAATTGACTTCATGGGATACAAAGTAAAATAATTTAGAATAGCTCGATCCCGGTTTCTTTTTCTCAATGTAGTCCTTTTTCTAATATGCAACGATTTTGTTTCTTCGAATAAGACCTTCGGTTTTAAAATCGTTTTTACTGATATATTTCGGTGGAAATTTGCAACATATCTTCGTTGTGTTTCCTGGCGTTTTCTCCACATTTATAAAAGAGAGTTATAATTTAAAGCCGTTCTTCTGATAAAAACCTTATTATAAAACTACTACAAAAAGTAATAAACGTATTTTTAAAATTCTTGACCTCAACAAATAAGCAGTTTTTAGACAATTGCAGCAGAACCGCAGAAAATAAACCCAGCAACCCCTATATCACCGAATTCCTCGTGAAAATCTCTGTTTATTGATATAAAAATATACGAATATTCCAATTAAAAAATACGTCACTCGTGTTGTAACTCTTTTGTTTTTGTTTTAAATGTTTTTCTAGTTAGATTATTGAATCCTACGAAAAAAAAAAATACACAAAATGGCCATATTTGTTTTTTAAAAAAGTACAGGAAAATTCAATAATAAAGCCCTGTTTACGAATAATCCTGTACAAAACGTAAGAGCCTACTTTTTGACCTTTAGTATATAACGTATATTATGTCAGTACGAGCCTATAAAACTACATTAATAATAGGAAATTATTGAAATAGTCCAATAGTTCTAACAGTACTAAGGAAAAAACCTGATTTTATTACTCTAAACCTAAATGATAACACTGAACGTAAGTGATGACGTGCGATATGCTTGATTTATTTCTTACCTAAAGTATGTGATATTTGTTTTTATTTAGAGTGTATTTTATTAATTTCTTTTGTACAGTTACTAGTTACAGAAGAATAAATGGGTGACCACCAATGAACACCGTGTTTTGTTGAGTGTGATTTGGAATATCGGAATCCACGTTGAACTGTTGGTCTCGTTTGGATAGCATTACCCAAACGTTAATGGGGTCCGTTCAGAGGTAGTAGTTATTGTATAACGTGCCTGGTGACATTACCACGTTGTCTAATATGTGTTGTGAATTGTAATGTCTGCATGCTTTGGTACTTGGACAAAGATAATCGGATTGGGTAAAAAAATGGGTTAAACATCTTAAAACCCGGCGCACATGGTACCTAGTATTTAGACTTTATACAAGCCCTCGTGGGCTGTCATAAAAGATAAAAAAATTAATATAAAAATATTAAAACTACGTACAATGGTTTATAAAAAAGGAAGTAAGAAAAAACAAAATAAAGAAAAAAAAGTTGCTGTAAACTTATACTGTCGGCCTTGTTTCCTTCGAATCTTTTGGAGATTTACGTTAAGAACTCCCGAAAGTGCCAATGATGAAGATCATTGTAAGCGGCTAATCCACACTAATATATTTTTTACCTTATTGTTTAAATTTAAATTAAATCTAAATACAATATAGTTATCTTAGTTTTACTTTTAGCAAAGTTCCAGACTTTTACCGATTTTAAAGAACGATAAGTATTTTCTCATAGAAAGAAAAAAGGGGTCAGATTTTATGCATGATTTGGTCAGAAAATAAAATAAGGGATAGATCCATACATTTTTTACTGCTTTTTTTTCGGTTTTGGCAAGTCTTTAAAAGGAAAGGTTCAGCCATCGATAAATAAATATAAAATTTTTTATTTTTATTTCGCCAAAAAATCGTTATCTACGTGTACTAAATCCAAGACTGATGTTTAATTTAAAATTATTTTATTTTTCTCCCGTAACATTACAATAATAATAACAATATCAATGGCATATATAATTTATTAAAAAAATATTTAAGTAATGATTCATACCTTAAAAATTACTACTACTAGGAAAACTTAAAATCAATTAACAACCTAACATCTTTTAATTTTATTTAAAAAAATAAATGTGCCGGTCAAATCAAACTAATTGTCATTTATGACAAAATGTTATAAACTGCCACAAGAAGTTCATAAAAATTCTTTAATTTTATGTGAAAATTTTAACAATTTTAATGTTACTTTTTATTTTATCTAAACGTACATAGGTGTTTAGATTTTTTATTTATTTTATTGCTTTCAGGTGATCTGCTAGTTCTTAGGGGTCCATAAGGCTAAGACTCTCAGTTGTTATACCCCGGGACCAGAACGGAGTCGATTTTTTTTGGCAAGTACCTAACAAGACATTATTAAACATTCAGGGGTGCATTGGTAATAAATATCTTTGATGGTACAAAGAAAGGCAAATTTAAATAAAATTATATAACCTTTTAAACTTGTTATCTTTAAATTAAAAAATTAAATGACTAACCACCGCCGTGCTGTATTGCCGTTTACATAAAATTGTATGACTGTGAATTCGCAATTTAATTTTTTTATGATGTATCTTCTTCTGATGTTATTTGTCTGCATTATTTAATTTTTATTGTGTTCCAAAATTGTTTGTATTGTTGTCCTTAAAACAGCTTAAATTCATAGTGTCTTTAAGTCTCTCTAAATTATATGACTTAAACCGGTGTGATTCTAATTTAGGCGGTTTTTCTAAAAATGTGAATTATTGCAACAAGGTGGACACTATTTATTAGTTGCAACATTGCTAAATCATTACCCTCTACACTAAGCGATGAGAAACAGTAATGATATATGCGCCAAAATTGGATAAGTTGACCATAATAGGGTATTCAGAACGTAGGACAATTGTTTGAGCTGCTTTTATAAAAGCTGAGCACATCTTGGCATTTTACGTTTAAATTAAATTAAAATATGTTTTAACCTCTAAACTCCTTATCGAAAGGTTTATTCGCAAATAGGATTTCCTAATTATTTAATTGAAAAACCTATAATATGTACAGTATTCATACTTTTAAATCTTTATTTTTGCGGTAATGTGTACGGTCTTTGCTGAGATGGTATGAAAAAAGGACTTGAGCAAAAGCTACAAGACCGTTGTCTTTTAATAAATTTTAATATACGTACTTGATATTTATACTAAAAATATGTAAAAGGCAAAGAATATTGCAAAAACTAAAAAATATTGATTGATTTTCACCACTTCGTCAACGTCACTTACCAGTAAAATTTAGGAGATTTCTTACCTAAAACAAACAACACAAACATTAGAATTTTTAAAATATATTTGGCATATAAGAAGCATAGTACGGTGTTAAGAGATACCAACGTTTATTTAAAAATGCTTGTTTTATAGTGAAAATTAACAATAATTAAAAATAACTAATTAATAATAATAGTTTATTTTTGGTTAAGATTTTTACTTGTTACTATTAATATTTAAAATAAATATTTCTTTTGACAGGTAATATTTTTCATCAAGTGGAATATTAAAAATGGATTTTGTTTTTACCAGATACTTTTAATTTTATTTGAAATACTTGTATAAATATAAATAAATTGGAAAATACCGCTTTTAAAAACTGAAAAGTGTATTTAAATAAGTAATATTTATAACCACTTTAATTTTTAACGGAATTCATATTCATTCAGTGTTATATTTTTAAAAAGATTTTGGTTAGTCAGTATTGAACTTTTGTTATTAAAATATAATAGGTTATATGTAAATTTTAAATTCTTTTTAGCAAATTTTAGCATATCCTGATTTTTTTCATGGAACAAACATACATTATAAGACTATATACCCGTAAGGTATATTATTCTGTTATTAAAATCTTGTTGCGATTTGCTGTCACAACTGGACAATATTACTAGTTTAATCTTCTCATTTTTAAACAATTGTCTTAAAAAAAAGTGATTTAAATAGTATTTAAAAATAGCTGTTTTATTTTTATTGTTGCTAAGTATTTTAGCAATAAATTACTCAACTCACAAATACATAAAAAAAACATTTTTAGATAGATTTGCAGTTTTGGATTAATAAAAAGATCTGAGTTATTTTTAGTTATTTACGTATATAGGGTTGGTTCTAACTCTCATGGCCATATCAAAAGATGTGTACAAATAATTAAAAAAAAACATAATAAAACCAAGTGTACTGGCTATACGTGACAGTCATAAGACCAATGATCACGTATGGCTCTGTGGCATGGTGGCGCAAGGGGCAGCAGCGGCTGACCCAAGCAAAGCTATCTAGCCTACAGAAACAGGCCTGCCTAATGATCACGGGCGCGCTGCGCTCAACACCAACGGCGGCCATGGAAGCCCTCCTGGGACTGCTTCCTCTGCATATTTACTTGGAGAAAGGGGCAAGGTGGGCAACCTACAGATTCATCAAGTGGAGAGTACCAGTCTCCCCAGAAGTGTCCTCACCTGTGACAGACTGTGAATGCCCTTAGACATAATGTCTACAGCAACTAATTACAACCGGCCCTACAGTGTAGTCTACCCACAAAGGGAGGACTGGAGTCGTAAAACGATCGACCTTCTCCGGGCTAACATCTGTTGGTACACCGACGGCTCCAAAACCAAGGACAGTGTTGGAGCTGGAATATATGGACAGAGGCCGAGGGCAGAGGTTTCCTTCAGCCTGGGCACTTTTGCAACCATATTTTAAGCGGAGGTGTTTGCTATTGAGATGTGTGCTAGAACGTTGGTTGATCGGCACTGCACATGTCAGACAGTTAAAATATTCTCCGACAGTCAAGCAGCTCTCAAGGCTCTTGAACCCAGTCGGTGCATTTCAAAAACCGTCTGAAATTGCAAGGATGCGCTGACCAAACTGGGTCAAAACAATAAGGTTACACTACTGTGGATACCTGGACATACCGGCCTAGAGGATAATGAATCCGCAGACCTCCTTGTCAAAAGGGAGGCGGAGACAAAATTTACAGGGCCGGAACCGGTCATTGGTATATCTTATAGAATGGCCAAGCAATTCATATCAGCTTGGACACAAAGAGAAAATCTTCGGTACTGGCATGGACTTCCGGGTCTCAGCCACTCGAAGGCCCACCGAACCAACAATGTACCGTCAAACTACTGGAGCAATCAAGGGACACCCTTAAAACTCTAGTGGGTCTGTACACGGGACACTGCAGATTGAAATACCACATGCACAAGATCGGCCTAGCGGAAGACGACGAGTGCCGCATGTGCATGGAGGGGGACGGATCGACAGAACACATACTGTGTTCGTGCCCATCAATGGCACGACTCAGATTCGCAATCCTCGGCAATGACACCTTGTTGCCGGGGGAGGTGAAAGATCTCTCTCCCAACAGGATCATCAGATTTATTAAAAGTCTGGACCTGGTGGAGAAATATAAAGGGGTGTGAGCCACAATGGACCGATCGGTCGCGGTGAAAGGGTGTTATACCTACTCACTTTAAACCTAACCTAACCTTAGTGTCCTTTAAGGTTTTATTGACGATGTTAATTGTTTTTTACTTATTTTGTTAATTTTCTAAGATATTGTATTTAAATTTTATACACAGCCCACTGGGACTAATATATAAATATAATTCTATAATACATTTGTGCTGGCCTATTTGACTTTTGTAGAAAAAAATTACCAAAAAAGAATTCAATGAATTTTTAAATTTTACAAAACTTTCCAGAATTTTACCATTTTTTCTTAAAATATGCCTCAGCGGGTGTAAAATGTTAAAAAAAAAAAAAAGGTGGGCTATGAACAATCTATGTTTTTTAATAGAAAATAAAACAGTGGCGACGAAAAAAAGGGTCATGACCCGGTAAAAAGTAACACTTCGTAAAAATCTTACCAAATAATTCAAATAATTTATTAACATCAAGTTAAGTATAGTAATTAATATTTTAAAAAATGTACAAGCCATGTCAAAAAAAACTGTCAAGCGTACACCAAGCCATCATGGACAAATGTTTGAACGATGTTGATTTTTTTTAAATAAGTTTAACAATCACATCATTTAATTTAAACATACAGCTTGGGAACACTCTGTATAATAAATTATTACTGTAGTAACTTAGCTTTAGTTTTATACTCGTATGCTGTTTCGTTTTTCATTTGATACAGGCATTTTTGTATCTACTTTTTGAAATTAGCTTTAGTTTTAAGAAGATTTACGTGTTACAATAATAAAATATTTATGAATTCCCTTATACCACAAAACAATATAAATAATAATGTTATTTTTTGTTAAAATATCACTAGGAAATTTTTATTTAAAGCAATTTTTAATACTCTTACTTAATGTGGCAATTTAAGTTAAAATTTCGTTGTTATGGTAATAATTATTTTTAAATATTTTTTTTAGAAGTTACTTTATTAGTCGAGGAAACGAAGTAATGCACAAGATATTTTTTGTGCAGTAAGAAGGATTTGACTGCTGTTTTTTGCGTTTAATTTGTATTAACGTGTACAAACTTTGTGAACAAATTTTATTAATGGAAAATAAAAAACTGCATTTGTGCATTAGAAAAATGCATTTTCAAAATGCATTTTAAGGTTTGCAATTATAAAAAAAATATAATAGGTAAATAATGATATAAATAAGCCCGAATTCGATACTAATGGGTTTTAAAGGTCGCTGAACACTAATATGATATTGGCAAGGGCCTACGAAGTACCTGGTGCGCGCTAAGGATGGTGTTAACGTCGCCTTCTGAAGTTTTACGACAACTCCTCCTAAGATTAGCCAAATTTTAGTACTTGGTGGTTTTCAATGTCGCTGAATACAAATATGACATTAACAAGGGCCTGCGGAGTACTTGGTGCCCGCTAAGGATGGCGTAAACGTCTTCTGGAGTTTTACGACAAATCCTTCTAATATCAGCCCAATGTCTTTTCTCCGGGAGTTTATATGGTCGCTAAACACAGATATAACATTGACAAGGGCCTGTGGAGTACTTGGTGCGAGCTAAGAATGGTGTAAACGTTCTCTTTTGTTGAGTTTTGCGACCCCTAATATCAGCCCAATTAGTTGAGGTTAGAGGCGTTTTTGAGATCGCCTAACACAAATATGACATTGACAAGGGCTTGCAAAGTACCCGGTGGGCGCTATGGATGGTGTAGACGTCGTTTTCTGGACTTTTACGACAGTTTGTCCTAATATCGGCATAATTTTGTTACTCGGGGGATTTTTGTGGTCGCTGAATACAAATATGACATTGACAAGGGCCTGCGGGGTACCCGGTGCGCGCAATGGATGATGTAAACGTCGTTTTCTAGAGTTTTACGTTCTAATATCAGCCCAGTTTTGTTACTAGGGAGGTTTTTGTAGTTGCTGACCACGAATATGACATTGACAAAGGCCTGTGAAGTACCCGGTGCGCTCTAAGGATCGTGTAAATGTATTATTTCAGTACCCGGTGTCCGGATAGGTTGGTATCAATGTCGTCTTTTGGAATTTTGTGGTAATTTGTTTAACATTTAAAACTATAATTCCTGCTTATTGTATTTATTTATAAAATTGTTTTTTAATAATATTTTAGTATAAAAAATTATTTTTTTTAAATGTTTACTACATAGTAAAGAATAATCTTTTCATCAGTTTTACTGCTTTCTTCTACTTCTTCTTCATCATTCTACACTTCTATTTTAGCGAAAAACATTTCTTTTCCACTATAAAAGTCAACGTTTGTGCAGTCTGCGCCAGCACAGTTTTTGCAAGCTAAATTGCAAATCAACCCATGTTTTCTGCATCCACAAAAGATTAGGCGCATCAGGTACCCCGCAAGCCGTTGTCTATATTATATTCAAGTTCAGCGACCTTGAAAATCTCCGGGTAATAATATTGGGCTGATATTAGGAGCAATTTTAGTAAAACTTTAGAAGACGACTTTTACACCATTCTTAGCGCGCACCAGGTACTCCGCAGGCCTTTGTCAATGTCATATTCATGTTCAGTGACGACATAAAACCCATGAGTAAAGAAATTGGGCTAATATTAGGAGAATTCGTAATAAAACTCCAGAAGACGACGTTTACACCATCCTTAACATGCACCAGGTACTCCGCAGGTCCTTGATATTTTTATATTCGTGTTCAGCATTTGCATTTTTTAATGCACAAATGCAGTTTTTCATTTCCCATTAATTAAACTTGTTAACAAAGTTTCTAGACGTTCATATGAATCGAATGCAAAAAACCGCATTCAAATCCATCTTACTGCTCAAAAAGTTCCTCGTAAGGCCTATTTTTGTGCCATGTTTCCTCGACTACTTTGTAAGTACTTATTATTAAAAAAAAAAAAGTTTATCCATAACGATGTTTAAAAAATTACCCTTTTTTTAAAGTAGGGTATTTTCACTCAATTGATATTGATAATGTTGTGTGTAAAAATTAAAAGTAGAAACACAATTAAGCAAAACCTGCTAAATAACACGGAAAAATACAAACCCCTAACTTTTCTATTTAAGGTTTAATTATCATTGTAATTTAAATAGCCCGCCAATCCCCTAACCAATCAAATTCAACATGGATGCCAAGTCTGTTTAGGAACTATCGATATCGACAATCATATCGATTTTAACGAAATGCTAAAATGCGAAATGCTTTTTAGACTTTACACTAAAACACAGCCAGATAGTTTCAATTGGAATAAAACATAAAAACTTACATCAAAATGGTTTTCACAACAATAATAGGCATGTCCTTTGGGCATTTTCTCAATACCTACAGCAGCACACCAGGCTTTTCTCCTATCGTCTTGTTTTGGAAGAGAAAAGAATATTTTTGAAGATCCTAAACTCGGCCGGCTTCTGGTTTCGCAAATAATAACAATACACTTTTTTTCATTTTGAATAAAATAACGGAAATTTACTCATAAAAAGGGTTCATATCAAGGAAAGTTTGGCGATAATAATAACTATAGTAATAAATCGGAATATTTGGAAAGAACACACACTATTTACAAATAAGAAATTATTAATAAATATTAGAGGTTACAGGTTATACAGGTTGACATTGACAATATGACAATTGACAGGAAAGGCCAACTTTGTAGATGTTGCGCATATCGATATTGATGTAGATGTTGCGCATATCGAAATTTCACCAATAGAAAATTTAGGGCCGTGACGTCACGGGCCTACAAAATTCTAACTTAAAATTGATTTTTAAAGCGTTTCCGGAGGCCAAAAAAATCGGAAAAAAATTTTTTTGGCCTTTATTTTCATGTGGCTTTGCAATAAGCTAATAAAAAAAAATCATGAAAAACGCCTGTTTAAAGCCATTTAAATCAAAATAGGGGCATTGTAGAGTAAAAGATTATACTCGTCCCACCAATTTAGTTTATCAGCCTACTCATACCCTTCCACTTATACTTACTATCTTACTTGCTCGTTATTTGAATTTAACTCAAAAGAAATAACACCCTATGTCTTTAAACTTGACAACTATTTACAGTTGTGCGTAATAAATCCCTTGAACATTTCAACATAAGGGAATCTTTTGAGCCTTGTAACGAATACGTCCCTTGGCAAATGTTAGTGCGACCCATCCTACGTAATGTCACAAAATATAACACGAATGACAGGCTTGTTTGGTGTCCTTTATCCTTCAAATCCAGAGGGATAGAACTCAAGAAAGTATAGTTCCTTAAGAGGGGCGATGGGAGGGCTAAGTTTAGACTAGTTGACTATTTAATCATATTAATTTTAGCAAGAATAGGATATTATATTTCAGTGTGACAAACACACATTTATTTATAGGGTGTCCTATAAAAACGGAACAAAAATTTCCTAAAAACTTGATTTAAGAAATGTTTTTAAGAAAGTTATATTTTCTTCATATTTTACCCCTAAAAAATCATCCCAAAGTAAGCTCATAGGACACAATATTTTTAAATTAGGACCCTGTGTTAACTTATTGTTACGATTGTGGTTCGATTTGGTTATCGTATTCATTTACTAATTTTTTTACACTGAATTTCGTAACAAAACACGCTAACATACCCAGGAAATCCCATGTAAATTTTAAGGGGATCCATTTTTGGCTCCCCTGTTCATTGTAGAGACCAATTTGACAAGTCCTCGTGCCAAGTTTTAAAAAATTTTAATTAGCCAATCTTGAAAAATTTAATTAAATGTAATTGCAAAATTAGCAAATTTCCGGTTCAGGTAAAACTAAACAGGCACCAGTAAGATGAATATTGTCCCTGATTTGAGGAAAAGTGTCAATAAATCAGTAGCAGTCGGTATTTAAATAAAAAAAGAATTATTCAATCGACAAAAAAGTGTCCATAATTAAGTGGCCGTATGCGGGAAACAGTTTAAGAGCAGTATCTGAAATGTTTTTAGTTTATTTCCTCACCAAGCCCATTCCGTCCATTTCAACTATTAAACGTATTGTCAGTAAGTTCAAGTCCAAAGATACCGTAAAAAATAATTGTAAATGTTTAACTCGGGATATCGAAAATAGAGCCGAAGAAAGAGAGAACAGAGATTTTAATATTCTACTGATGGTGGAGGAAAACAAAATAGTTAGTACGAAAATTCTTGGACAAGCAAATTTTAAAGTATCTGAAAAAACAGAAGATCTTACATGACAGACAGTATGGATTCCGTCACAAAAGATCCACAGCTGATCTTCGTTCCTTGGTCTCACACAACTGGAATGAGTCCCTTGAATTTTTTGGTGAATCCCAGATCGTTGCTCTTGACATTTCCAAAGCTTTCGATCAGGTCTGGCATGATGGGTTTCTTAACAAACTTTTTTCTTACGGTCTTCCACCTAAGCTCTTCAGTTTCCTTTCTAATCGACGTATATCATTCCTCCAACCAAATTAATGCTGGGATACCTCAAGGCTCAGTACTAGCCAACTCTGTTTCTTCTATACATTCATAGTTTTGCTGACGATAGTACCCTCCACTCTAACATTCAATTTTTCAAGCCAGTCAATAAGCCTGATTTGGAAACCAAGCGTAGTTCAATGCAATAGTCACTCTACTGCTCTCAGGACCTAGCAACAACTAAATTTAGAAAAACCTAATTAACATATTTAACGTTTTTTATTTGGGTAAAATTCGTAAAGCTAAAAACGCCTACCTGTAATGTTTTATTATTAAATAAATAATCTGTTAACGATTTAGTTTTAAGTGTTATGTTTAAAAAAAAATATTTTAATTTTTAAGTGGGTAATGTGGTTTAACATAAAAAAAAAATGGGACGAACATTAACTGGATTTTAATATTTTAAATAAAATTTACATTTATAAAAAAATTTACCAACATAAAAGAAAAATTAACTAAAAATTTTAAAATATTATTTAAATATACACCCTTAATTCACCAACAAAAACAAAAGTAAAAGTATTTACGAAATAAATAAGAAACTTTTTTTTTTAGGTTGGTGCCAACAAATCCATCAAATATAAAATTTATTTAAAATGAAAACTATTGCTTTGCTGACAAAAATTTAAAAAAAGAATGTAGATCCCTCATTTGTTTTATACCAACTTTTGATTATATTTCTGTTGGTGAATATAAGGTTATATATAAAAAATATAATTTCAAAAGTTTAAGTCCATTTTTTTATGAAGTTAGTAAAATTTTTTTCTTAATATTTTTTTAATATTTTTATCGCAACTATTGTATAAAATTGTTGTTATTTTTTAAATAAAAAAAATTTTACCTAGTGACTTAAACCTTTTAACTGACAATATATTTAAAATAATGGTAAGATACTTCATTATGCTAAAACTAGCCTCTAAATCTCCATCTTCATTGCATTAGGAAAACTTTTAGGTATTTATACGCCAGTTTAAACTTACAAACAAATTTAATTAAAATGAGTTTTGTGGTTTTAAAGTTAGGCAAGTAACCTGAATTTAGGGGACAAACAAACAAACATAAATCAAAATATGTTTATTTTAACCTAAAAATACGGTTAGTGAATACGGTTAGTAAAACATATAAACTCCCTATTTTTTTAAATCAATTTATTTTCGATTGTTAAAAAATTAAAGCAAATGATTTTTTTGTTGTTAAGTTGCCAGAGCCAGGGCTGGAGAGACATATATATGGCCGTTAGCATGCCGTGTCGAAACACCGCTTCCCGTGAAAACAACGAAGTTAAGCGACACCAATGATGGTTAGTAATTGGATGAGTGACCACCAGGGAACATAGTGTGGTTGGGAATTCAGGACCCTTAGGTATAACATAACCCCAATTTTTATGGGGGTAGTTATTGGTATAACCCGTGATACTATCGAGTTGTCTAAAAGGTGCGTAAAATACAAGATCTGCATGTTTATATATCAGCAGATAACCTAGACCTCTGATACCCGTTCATAAAACTATACTTTTACCTCTTACAGCTTCCAAATTTTTGTTTATGTATTTTTATATTTGTTATTTTTATTAAAAGATAGAGGTATTCTCAATATAAATTTTTCAGCAAAATTAAGATGCAAAATATCTTATCTTCTCCTAAATTAAAAAAAAAAACATATTTTTCCTTGTAAATATTTTATCAAACACTGATCAAAAAGTTAATACATACATTTATTATTATAACCTTTTAAAAGTCTATCGGGTCTTTACTTTTTTTTATTATGTCATTATCATTTATTTACGACTTTATCCTAAAGATTCGATACACCGTCCATAATATATGTGTTATTGCTTTTTTTAGGTTTCTGAATTTATTCAGTGGGTCGAAAAGGTTAATGTAATAAAAATTTTTAGTCGTAAAGTTAAGGGCAATTTCGGTGGTTATGAAATTGTTTAGTATATTTTCTATCATCGTAATATAATTTTATATAGGGATATATGGGTCCTGGGTATATTTAAATTTTAAAATTAGTTATTAAAAAATATATCGGGTTTTATGCCCTAATAAATTCCTACTGTTTTTAAAGCTTAAAACAAAATAGGATATAGGTGTTGTGATAAATGGTTTTTAAAACCTTATAGTTCAAGAGCCATTGACACACGTTTTATAAAGTGTCTGGTTGTGAAAGAAATTTTACATATTAGTTTAGATAGAATGGATGAGTAAGTAATCGACTGATTGCCTGACCTTTCTTGGTACACCAGGTACTGCGCATACAGAAAATATGTAAAAAAATGCCAAAAAATATGTTTTGTCCGGGAGCCAACAAAGACCATTCAAAGGTTAAGTGTTTCTTTATTTATTAGTATTAAGTTTTTTTACTGTCCCTGTTTCTTCAAATTTTTGTACTTTTTGTAATGGACCTTTCTGAATATTTTGCGTTAAACAAATTACACACTTCTTGAGTTCTTGTTTTGTCTCCATATTCAATAATCGCTCTTTTTACCTCGTTTTACTTTTAATTACTATGAATAAAGCAAAAGGGAAAAGAAAGATATGTGTATTTTATAAAAACTAACAAATTAATAAATTAATTAACCATTTAATAAATTCAAACCACTTAAATCTTCTTCCAAACAAATTTAATATTTTATTGCGGCCCTGCTTTTTTCCAAGACAGAATTTAGCCCTCCAGGCATCGAATAAACCAAAACCTGGGCGTAGTCCAGATTTCTTCGTAACTTATTTCACGCCTTTATAGTTTTATCCTTAAGCTCGTTTACATTTTGCGGCCTAAACTTATTTTCCCTATTTACTTTTTTAACTAATAAGCCTTAAACATTTTTATTATTATTATTATTATTATTATTAGTAAAAAAATCCGGACTACGTGCGGGCCATGATAAAACCCTGATACGCTGCTCTTCCATCTATTCATCGACTTGCCGAGCCGTATGAACGGGACACTTATCTTGCTAAACATTTACCGAAAATCTCCCACACTTTTATTCTTTTTGGTATATTTTACATCAAATCGTGTTCCTTGAGGCCTGTGCACCTTAAGTATCCCATTGTAGCACAACTGAAACACTTTTTCATCGGTAAATGTTATATTTTTCCAAAAAATCGAAGGTTCAAAGGTAAAATTTTAAAGCAAATTCAATGCGTTGTTCTTTATTTGCGTTTGTTTAAAACGCTTTGGGCTGCCGGGTGGCAACGCAATTCGGATATTTGCCTTATTCCTCGCCGTGCCGTTCTAACCAATGCTGGAAATTACTTTCCGTTCTTGCTGTTACTACAGATTTAAATAGTTGGTTTCTCAGAACCTTAACTAAATTATTGTCTTGTTCTTGATTCAATAGTTTGGGGCGACCACTTTCAGCTCTCTCTCAAATGAGTGTGTTTTCTGCCATTTTTCTTAACAAAATGAATAGTACTCTTTGGGATATTAAGCTCTTCCGCCACATCATTTTCTGGCCAACCTCTCTGCTCAATACACCTGTTTCTTTATTAAGTTTTTCACCAGGTACTTATATTCAGTAAAATTTGGCATAAGCCTATTTTACGAAAGGGAAATAGAATTGCCCAAGATTTAATGGCCGTTATTCTATCTAAAATTAAATTGTGGTTTTTTCCTTTTGCTTTCAAAGAGTTAAAGATAGGTATATAATATGCCACAGGAGTCATGCGTAGAATTTGACATAGAATTCAGAAACTGATTTAAAAAAATAGTGTTTTATTAAAAAAAAACGACTTTGGCATTAAAATCTACCCTTTGACGCACTCTGAATACTTTATCTTTGTTGCAAAAAATGCACAAAAGAAAATATAATAGAAAGGTGTTCACTCATTTTTAAACCCAACACCCGATTTTTAAATTAATTATTTTAGCCGCTCACTGTATATATTAAAAAATATTTGCAAAAGGCCAATTACTTTTTCCGGGGTTTAACCATTGGCAATTATGAAAATATAGGTTGCGCGGACTTTCTGTATGAGCAGTACCTAGTCGTACCAGTTGATTACTTACTCATCTACCCTATCAAAACTTCTACCTGATTCAAACACTTTGTAAAACATGTGTGCTCTCTGACTTTAAGCTTGCATTATGGTACGTTTCACAATAATTCGTTGATTTCTCGTTTTACCTGCTAGTGATAGTCGTTACTGGGTAACCGTATGTAAGTCCTGACTTAAAATTTTCTTTATTTATTATTGTACCTACTTTTTGGTATATTATGTAGGTTATAGGCAAATTGCAGGTGTTGAAAATAAAGCAGAGTCTTCGTCTTAGTTCATCAGTCGTTTGGAGTTTGTCAAGGTATTTTCGTGTGTGTTATTGAGCATCCAAAATAGCTAACCTAAACTATTAATAATATTAGGTAATCAGGACCTGTACCTTTTCAAAAGGTGCGAGTACCTACACAAAAGATATTTGTCATGGCAACCTATTTATGGTTGGGATTTCCATTGAGGGTTATAATTTAAATTTTATTGCTGTCAAGAAATCAAGGAATTATTGCGAAACGTACTATACCTTATATTTCTTGTATTCCCACAAATTATTTAATTTTTTGTTTTGTTTCAACCTTTGATCCAATCAAGAAATTTAACACAAATCATAAAAAGATGAATACATATCATACAATTACGAAATTTGACTTTTAAGGAAATAATAAAAAATATACACAAATACCCAAATCCTAGAAATAATTTTATATATTTTATACAAAGGTTAATCAACTTTATATTTTCATATTTTTAAACGAAAAATTATTTTTTGTTGACAACTTAAGTCCTCTTCATTGATTATTGCAAGCTTCCAGAAAATCCATCTATTTCCCTGACTTAGGATGTGCCACTTTTTCGGTTGATTATCTTCTTGACAAAGTTGGTAACTTACGCACGTCTTTCTGTTTTGATACAATTTGCTTTTTTGGCTCAAATAAAATTTGATAAAGAAATTCAATAAAAATCTACTTTATCCCGCTTTTTCCGTTTTTCTTTTTACAAAAACATGACAATTTTTAAATTTAAAAGATTTAGATATGAGACTTTTTATGTTAGAAGCAGTAAATTTTACGCGTGCAAAAATACAAAGAGACTTCTGTTTCATTTAACCCAAATTTATTTACTTTTAGAATAGTATCATTACTGCTGTTTCGACCATAACACTATTATGAGTTGCAACATTTTTTATAATCGTGTATTTTGTTTTATTTAATAAATTAATTTTAAGTAAATATATATTTGGTGTAATAGTACTGTTTTGTTTGCAGTACATGGGTATCTGGGATAAGTTGTATATTATAAGTTAGTCGGTGCGGTAGTGTGGTTTCACACGTGGTCCCATATCGCATATGAAAAAAGGAAATATTGTGCTTTAAAAACCTGAATATTTAAATTTTTTCTTGATAGATGAAATGCAAAATCGTCTCTTACCACATATCTTTATTTTCTGTTTAAATTAGCTTTGTTTTAAATTGCATTTTTTTATAATTTTATTACAGTTTACTCGATACAACTGAAATATAAAATGCTAGTAATGCCTTTTAAAATAGCTTGACACTTAACAACAAAATAGAAATCAATCCTTTAGTATTGGAGAACTTATGCATAAGAAAGGTTAGACTCCAAAAAAAACCTTCTTAATCGCCGATTAAGTTTGCTTAGTCGGACGATTAAAACTTTTACTTCCCTACACTTAATTTAATTTTAACCGGTTTAAATGCCAACAGTTAAATTATAATTAAAAGCTGCACCCACCTAGTATATAAGTTTGGATAATCCAACTTACCTTAATAAAGTCTTAAAATCAACTGCCCTTTTAATTCAGGGCATTGGACAGTTTTTTTAAATTAAAAGATTCTACTTAGGCTTAATATTTGATAAAACCAACCACAACTTCAAATGTAATTACGAAATTCCACATTAACCTAATTAAGGTAAAAAACTGTTATTCTTAAAATTAATAAACCTTAAAACACACTGTATATTTTAAACGATTAACTAGAGGCAAGTGACTAACCATTAATAAACTTTTTCAGTAAATAACTGTAAGAAAACAAATGTTACAGATTAAACAGATATTCTTTTAAGCACTGCAATACCACCTAGATAACTGTATTCCGTTTTAAATGTCTATACTATAATACTGGTTTAATTTTATAGTTCAAAGAAACCACCTTTATTGTTCTGAAACATATATTTTTTGTTGTCAAGGGGCAATTATGAAATTTTAAATATTAAAATTATTTTAATTAATTAAGTAACTTTGGAGTTTTATAAGGTAACGGTCAAACTAATCACAACACACATACACAAAAGTTGTGATATAAAGCAATGTTATCTAATTTGTGAGTGTTTGGAAATACAAAAATCTAACAAAAATTATAAAGCATTTGTAAGTGCAATTATGGGAATTATAATTTTTTGTTGTACCTACAGGTCATTAAAAGGATCCAGACAAACTCTATACTATTGAGGTAAGACGCACAAGGAGGATGGAAAAGGTATATTTTAAAAATATTTTTTATATACCTAAAAAAAGGCATGTTTAGTTTGTATGTATTTTATAAAAAAAAACGAAAAAATCTGACTCTTTCGATTATATTGAATTGCCAACTTTAAAAAAAAATCAGTTAACTGTCTCCAACCAATCCTAGTATGTGACAATTTTTTTTAAGTTTTTTTTTGTGTATAACTTAATCTATATTAATCGATGTCATGCACGGAAGAGCAGCCTATATATTTTTTAAAATATAAAATCCATTAAATTGATGGAATTTTTTAAACTTATCGTGTTTCGAATTAAAGCAACGTCAGTGTTTGGTTAAAAATAACTATTTTAAATTTGATATAATTTACATCCTACCTAAGAATTACATAAAATTAAAACAGTGATTCCTATACCTATACCAAGTAAAAAAAAAAATAACTTTTTTAAATGATATAAAGCCTTCAACTGCCAACTTTTAATTAATAAAAATTTGGATAATAAACTTGTAGCCCTAATTTTGGTTTATTTATGGTATTTTTATTTTTGAACAAGAAGTGTCTCATTAAATCGTACGTTTTCCGTCACAAAATATTGGAGTTGCAGCAGCAGATCTTCTTTCTTTTATGTCACACAACTTGAGTTTCTTGATGAATCCCAGATTGTTTGTCTTGACATATTTCAAGCTATTGACCAGATTCGGCTTGATGTACTTTTTAACAAACGTCCTTTTCACGGTTTTTAACCTAAACTTTGTTGTTAGCTCTCCAGTTTCCTTTCTAATAAACGTATATCAGTTATTGTGGATCGGCACTCTTCCAGCTATCAACAAAGTAATGCTGGAGTTCTCCAGTGCTCAGTACTAGCACCAACTCTAGTTCTCCTTCACATTAAAGACCTTCTCTTTTTTACAATCAATTCAATTAATAGTTGTGCTTGCAATAGTATCCTCCATTTAAATATTAGGCTTTTCAAGCCTAATTTAAAAGACAAACACAGAACCCTAAATTAATAATAGAAAGTCTGACATTACTTATCATTTACCTGTGAGCAGCCAAGTGCTGCAGAACATTGAACGTTGAACATTAAATTATAAGCTTCAGTGGTAAAAACACATTTCAATCATAGCCTCAACATCTTCAAAAAAGCTTGGTTTCCTCTGTCCTATGTACCCCAAATCAGACCATCTTTAGAATAGTGTTCTTATGTTTTGGGACTCACAACTAACCACATCTCTTGGCGTTCTTAATTCTATTTGTCTTGAAAGATTCCTTTTCTGAACCACCGTCGGGCTGTAGGGAATATGTCGCTCTTTTACAGGTTTTTAGTTCCGAGAAATTAGCCAGTATATTTTTCTTTCGGCAGCTCCCAACAGGGTTTGGGAGCTGCCGAAATAGGGCAATATCTAGAACCACTCTTATGTATTCCTATAGGCTCCAACTTGAGAAGCCCTAAACTTCCTACATTGTTCCTTTCTTTATCCCAAGAGGTCCAGACTGTGGAACCCACTGTCCGCAAGAGTTTTTCTTTTCCCTCTAATCTCAAAATATTAAAGTCCCCTGTTAATAAACTACCTCTTACCACACTTAAGACATCGATGCTAGATTTACGTAGTTAGGCTTTAAGCCTTCGTGAACGGTTCTAAGATGAAAAATTATATTTACCCAATAATAGACTATAAATTTTGTGTGTTTAAAAATAATGCACTAACATTAAAAGTTAAATATGATGAATATGCATTTTAAATTTAATTAATGCCTTGTTTGAAAAGCAAGAACGCACTATAATTTTAAATAAAATTTCTCTACAGAGTTTGCTTCAACACGAAACACAAATGTGTAAGCTAACTAATCTGGCGGGTTTAAAACTAAAAAGCTCTGTTGTATATGCTCGGAGATTTATGTAAGTTAACTCAATGTTTTTGGTGCTTATCTTTCGAATAAAGTTTTAAGAGAAAAGTTTTAGTTTTAGTCAAGGTACGCCTAATCTTATGTTTAAAACTTCTTTATTAAAATAAGCCGAAGAAATTATAACAATAAATTAGTTAAAAGCATTTGGTTGTTAAATGTAACTTAATACGAGATGTATATTTAAAAACTTTGCGTCTCTACTTTTTTTAAATAGTTCTTTTAAATATAATTGTAAATTATATTATTTGCGGATATAAAAGGGTAGTTTTAATCATTATATATAAATCTTATAATGCTTAAACCATTTAATACTGTGGATTATTCAAATTCGGTTTATCAGCTCTCTCTTTAGATACTATATACCTTTTATATGACTTTAATCAGCTTGTTAAAGTGAAAAGACAAATACTTGCCGTATCAAAGGACCGCTTTTCGTAAAATCAGTAAAGTTAAGCGACGCCGGGCACGGTTAGTAATTGGATGGGTAAACGCCCGTGAACACCGTATGCCGTTGGATGTGTTAATCTATGTTAATCTGTAGGTCCCGTCTGGATGATATTACCCCGATGTTATTAGGGAAAGTTCAGAGTTATTAGTTATTTGTATAATATTCGTCGTGGCACTACCGCGTTTTAAATGCAATTTCCGCATGTTTGGGTGGTTGAACAATGTCGACGGAACTGGTCGAAAAATGGGTCAAACATCTGAAAATCGGGCACCCACGATACCTAGTACTTGGGCACCATATAAGCCTTCGTACAGATAAAAAAAGTTTTATAGTCTAGAAAGATATACAGGGAGTCCTGATAAGGTCGTCCTCCGGCGATATCTCGAAAATCCCTCATCGCATAGCTTTCGGAAAAAAATATTTATAGTAAAACCAGCCACCAGAACATGCTGGAACTTATTTTCAAGTTTCTAATTCCACCGGTAGAGGGCGTAAAACTAAGAACAAAATTGAAAACACGAATAATTTTAAAATATGCCATATTAACTTATGTCGTTAATAGTTTTTTCACAAACTATGTAAAATGAGAAAAGTTTTTTCTTTTAAGCGTTTTTTCCTAACCTGTCAAATATAGGGAGTGGGGAGAAGCGAATGTACATTTGAAAAAATTAAATAACTTTTTCTCGGCTGAACGAATTTAATAAACTAGGTCACGTTTAAAAGAGCTCTTACCAGGGCTTAAGGTAAAATATTTTTATTATTCATTTATTTTTTTGTTTTTTCCCTAAAGACTGATTCGTGTAAAAGTTATAAATTATGTCAATTTTTTTAAATAATTTAAATACAATAGTATTATTATAAGCCCCTTAAAAAATCTTAAAAAAGTCAAGAAACTGGTGAAAACTGCATTTCGATATTTTAATTAACTTATTAAGTTGTCAGATAAACAATGCGGCGTTTTTATCAAGAATGCCATGACAACAAAAACCATATGTTTTTCTACGAATATTAAATAATATTAATAATATCCCTATTATTTGTTTATCATCAATTTAATAGCAGCATTCATAATTACACGGCTCGTGGATAATAATAGCTGTTTTATTATTATCTACGGGCTGTGGCAAATTGTATCTTCATTGTGCTGGAATAGGATGCACATTTCAGTTTTTCTTAAACGAGTTGTCAAACGTCTAAACACTTTTTTATTAAAATGCCGTCTTTCGGAATAGCTTATTTTGAAAATTTTCGAAATAAACGGCGAGCATAGCCTCTTATTCTACTACCGAGCCTCGATAGTAGAATAAGACATAATTTAAAATTACTTAATAATGATTAACAACACTACTACTAATAACAACAATAACCTGCGATAAACAAGAACTAAATTTAAAATTATCAGGTTTGACAAACAATGCACTTGTCATTTTTGACGTCCCTGTTTTCTGTTTTTTTTTTTGACGTCTCGCACTCTCGATAAAAATGCCGCGTGGTTTATCTAACAGCTTAAAATAGAAAAAGATATGAGTAATGCAGTTTTTTGGCAATAACTCGAAAATTAGTTAAAATATCGAAATCAGTTTTTAGCGGTATCTTGACTTTTTTACGCTCTTATTTACAGGCTTATAATAATAATACCATTGTATTTACATTTTTTGAAAAAATTGACATAACTAATAGCTTTGACACAAACTAGTCTAAAGGGATAAAACATAAAAATATTAATTTTACCAATATTTTACTTTAAGTCCTGGTAAAAGCACTTTAAAGGAGACCTCATTTATCAAAATCGGTTAAGTCGAAAAAAAGTCCTTTGAATTTTTTTTTAAAGTACATTCGCTTCCCCCCTCCTATATTTGACAGGTAAGAAAAAACGCTTAAATGAAAAAAGTTTTCCTATTTTACATAGTTTGTGAGAAAACCATCAACGACATAAGTTAATATGGCATATTTTTAAATAATCCGTGTTTTATTTTGGTCCTAGTTTTACGCCCTCTAGCGGTGAAATAAGAAACTCAAAAATAATTTCCGCAATTTTGGAGCTGGTTTAACAAGAAAATTTTTTCCGAAAGCTATGCGATGAAGGGTTCTCGAGATTCGCCGGAGGACGACCTATCAGAACGCCCTGTAGACAATGGATATGGTAATCATTATTATACTTACAAATTTTAACAAATAAGAATCTGTCTAGAGAAGCAAAGCTTATTTTTTTAAAGCGAAGTTTTCCATCTAAACGAGATTCTCCGCAGTCTTTGCTAAGTATTGAATAACATGAACGTTTATTTACCTTTAACAATCGAAAAATCCATTTAAAAAATTAGAAATCTAGTGTTAGTACAAAAAAAACTGTTAAAACAAATGAGAACAATTTACTTGGTATCTATTGCACTATTTGCTATTCTTTTTTGTTAAATTAAAAATATAAAGTAATATTTAATTAAATTGACCTGTGTAAAGAAAAAAGTTTGGTGTGAGTGGTAAAATACTTAAACTGGTATTAACAATTTGTATTTGCCTTTGAAAACAATGCATAATTTTAAATTTTAGAAATACAAAGCTAAAAAGCAATTATAGTCTTCAGTATTTAATTAACCTGATATGAAAAGCGAATAAAATTGTTTTGCATTTTTCAGTACTAGCAAACAACAAAAATGGTTGATAAAAAGAGACGCAGCTAAATATGATTACTTTATAAGTTAATGAGTTTAAACAATAAACTAAATTAGACAAACAACCCAAAAACCTTTCATTGTACAGCGAAGTTTACAGTTACTGTAATAACCTGTAAGTCGGTAGCATAATGGTCAGAGTTGCTGACTGTCACGCGGACGATCCGTTTTGGAGCCACGGCCGAAGAAGATTTTTTTATAGATAGTACTTATTTATAAAATCTTTGTAGTGGCAACACCGCGTTTTCTAAACGTTGCTGTAAAATGTAATATCTGCTTGATTTATTGCCTAGATAACGTTGAAGGAGCCCTAATACTTAAGCATAAAGCCTTCGTGGGGTGTTACAAAGATAAAGCAAAAAAATAAATTAGCAAAACAAATCAAAACGTTAACAACCGCGTTAATATTTAATTTTAAATGAAAAAATAATTTATGACTTCCAATACGACAGCCCTGAAGACGGTATAAACACTAACATTTTAGTAGCAACTTTGACAAACCATGTGATAATTGACATTATTACCAAAGTCAACTTAGACACCCAAGCTAAGTGGTTAGTTGCGATTTTATTTGGTGAAAATTATTTAACGCAAACAAATAATAAATTGCAGATTGCATTTTCATTTAAAAAGCAACGAGGCATTAGATCTGCCTAACCCTTTGAACCTTTTTCCAGCAAAGCTGCTAGGCTGTGCAAACAAGCTTGCAACGTGCTGATCGGTGAAAGGGGTGTAAAACCAGCTCTGCATGCTGTTGGTCGGTCCCTCACCGCCGATCAACAAGAACATTGGAGCGAGAGAGAAAGTTTATACATCTATTTTCGTGTCCCTCTTACGCGCTTGTTCGTACAGCCAAGCGGCAAGATTGCCTCTATAGGTAACTGCTTGAAGGCCTAGCCAATTAAACTTGGCCACCTAAAAAAAAGGTAAATTATATAGAAAAATAGAAATGCCTCTTTCAAGTCGTTATTGTTTAATACAAGTAACCACTTGAATATCTGTACATGTTAATCTTGTAATACATTTTTTAAAGTATATAAAAAGAAATGATAATTTTAAATTGCTAAGAATACTATTAATAGGTAAGTTTTTTTGTTTTGTTTTAAATTTTGCCATACAAAGAATTGAGAATAAATATTAAGAATTTACGTGGCTTATTAAATCCATCTTTTGAATTAATATTGTATAAAAATAACACAGTAAATTTAAGTAAAAATATATTTACAGTATATAAGAAGAAATGATAATTTTGTATTGCTAAGAATACTTTAATGGGTAAGTTTGGTTGTCAATTTTGATTTAAATTTTGCTATAAAAAAATTTAGGTAATGAAGAGACTTTGTATTTCGTGCAAATTTTTATTTAAAACAATCCTAGTATAGCGCTTTCGGTATAACCATCATCAGTGCTATTCGTCGTCAAGCTGGAGTCGTAGCAATTTGAGCAAACAAAACATGTAGTAGGACCTTAGTAAACTATCACATTATTACATAAAATAAAATAAAAGTCAAAAAATAGTGAGTTATGTTACATTTTCCCTTATTAAATGGTAAGTTTTTTAAAAAAGACTACACAAGTATACCATTTTGTGAAAACACGAACATGATGATTAAACCGAAAGCGCTCTGCTAGAATTATTTTAAATAACAATTTGCACAAAATACAAAGTCTCTTCATTCCCTAAATTCTTACGTGCACACAGCCACAACCAAGTTTCATAAAAAGAATTGACAATAAATATTGAGAATTTACGTGGATCATTAAATCTATCTTTTTATTTAGTGTTGTCATAAAAATAACACAGTAGATTTAAGTAAAAATATATTTAAGGTATTTAAAAAAGAATAATAATTTTGTATTGCTAAGAATACTTTAATGGGTAAGTTTTTAAACACTTTTAACTTTTTTACCCCAATTAATTAGGTAAGCAACGTGGCTGTACGTAAGTTTTTACTTTAGGATGCCATTAGTATTTTTTTAATATCCAATATCATTTAGCCTGCTAAGCAAAATAAAAGTAACGAACAATAAGTTACAAATACTTTATCATTTATTTTATACTGGCCACATTTATTATGACGTGCTTGACTTAATTTCAATTTCTATAATAACATAAACCTTAAAACGACAATATGCTATGTTTGCAATAATTAAATTACTTACTTGTCAAAACAATAAGATGCTTATAAATATAATTAAGTCATATTTTGTGTAACATAAATTAAATTTACTTATAGCTTTTTTGCTTAAAGATATACTTTTTTCAGAGATAAAATATGTAAATTAAAAACCTATAGTCCTAATTTTGCGTCAAAAAGATATTTATAGAATAAAAATGAATTAATATATATTTTTTTAAATTAGACATTTACCCAATCCCAATTTTTTTGTTATAGTAAAAAAATTATTATTATTGGAAACTAAACCTTTTTCTTTTGTTATTGTTTATATCTTCTTTAGAGCAGAAAAAAAACATGCTTTTTAGCTTTGTAGTATTTCAACAGTATATTTATATTGTTTCTACCCCAATTTTTAAATTTTTTAAACAAGCGGAGATAGCTATTAGAAGGTAATAAAACTATATTTTATTACATATTTTAAAATTGCAATTTTAATATTTTTGTAGTAAATTAATTTTGAGTACTTCAAACACTAAAAGCTTAAAAAATATATTTGTTGTGTCAGTAAACTATATATCAACATAATATTTTTAACAACCCACATTTCAAAAATTACACGAGCAGAATAACTTTAAAAGTAATTTGAACAGAAACTTAATTAATATAAAATACGACGTTGGCGTATTTAGCGTTCAATGAAAAATTGATCCAGCAGCTCTCTGAATTTCTAATTAATACGGGAGAGTTAGTGCTGCAGGAAGCAAATTTTCAGTTGGTATTCATTTAACAGATGATTTATGTAGTAGTTTTAATGACATGAATGGTACTTAGATCTTTAGCAGCGGGGATACTACGTATTTAAATTAAGGAAGGCCATATTAATTATTTCGTTTTTATAAGGTAAAATAAAGTTAAACATAAACTATTAAAGAATACGAGGACATTGTTAGGCATCAGGTTTAATTTTTTTAATTGCATTTAAAAAGCCCTTTTAAAACTTCATTTTTAGAAAAACTCATGTTAAGTGGGTGTCTGATCACATCATCAAGCTTTTGATGTATGGTTTCTTATAAAATTGTGATCTTATTCTTAGATCTTTAAAGGTTTTATCTTTATTGATTTTATCGATTATTTTTTAAATTATTGCTCTCAATTTTTTGTAATTATTTTTGTGATTATGCAAGTATTTGGTGTATAAGAAAAAAGGTATGAGCTTTATAGGATTTCTAGAGTTGGTGTGTCCAAAAACAAGTTTGTAGGCATTAGTTTAGTAACTGAATCCGATTCAAGTCGAGTGTAGGCATTCTATTGGTAAATTTGATTCGTAGTGGTAAGGGGTAGAAAAGTGGACTTTGATATTATGTGTTCTTAGTAGGCCATCTACTACTTCCTTTCAAAATTCAAAACCGTTATCTGTTATTATTTGTTTAGGAATCCGTGAAAAAAAATCACAACATGAGTAGATATGCTATACCGTTTCTAGCCCAATAGGGGAAGTTTTCCCAGTATTTCTTATGGGAGAAATTTAAGCCCCTAAAACACAATTTTATGACCATCTTCAACCCCTACTCAAAATAGAGGATGATTTTAAAATAGGGGTAGTTTTTGTAGAGCCATTAGTAGCCACCTAACACCACCAGAGTCATTTTACATCTGACGTCATCATGGTCAGCAGGGTCAGTTTAAAAATAATTAAATAAATAAAATCTTCAAATAAATAACCTAGCAGGATTCGAACCGCCGTCCTATCGCTTCGAAGTCCACTGCACTACCATTGCACCATGGGAGAATATTAGATATTGTCGTGAAAGAGATGTATAGTAGAAGTGACGTAAATAATTAAATAAATAAATAAATAATAACCTAGCAGGATTCGAACCACCTAGCGCCTGGTCCTGATCTCAACGCCTTAACCTGGCCACGGGGCATATTAAATAGTATTGGTTAAATTGCGTATAGTAGAAGGGACGTAAATATTAGGAATCTTAGGCTACTACTATTTTAGAGCACTGTGCATGCGTTAAAAAATGACGGCTGTCAGCTGTCAAATGGGCCAAACCTAACATGTAAAGGGGGCCCCTTACATATCTATCACCTTTAGGCAAACTGTGGCATGTCGTTAAAAAAAGGTAAAGCAGATGGAACGGTGACTGTTTACAGACGTGTACCCCCAATTTTTCGGTTTCGCCAAACCTAACAGGCCCCACGCCTAATCACCAGGCCTGGGGCTTAGGCGTGGGGTGAAGAACCTTTTATTCAGCTCGTATAATTTAAACCATAATTTTTGAATAATAAAACACATTGTATATATTAAATTAATTTATTTAAACCACATATACAGGGTGAATCAAAAATAGGCTACATTTAATTTGCTACTAACATTACATAAAATTCCAATACTACATTCTACTAACTATACTTAACCTAAAATTACAAAGATGTATCTATATACCAAACCTATGAAATAGGATATTTAATTACAAACTCAACAGATATTTTAGTATGTGATTTACGTTTATCTCCTAAAAACGTAATTTTATCATCAAATTTTAACTCTTGCTGCAGTAAATCGCTTGGTACTTTATATTCTTTTTTGTTAATAAAATTTTTTACAGGTGAGTCAATGTTAACATATTCAATTATTCCAATCTTAATAGGAAACATATAATAGTCAAATTTTAAACCATTTAGAAAAAGATACTTTGATGCACCCTTTTCGCAAGTCAACATTATATTCATGTAACCATACAAAGTCTTTTCAGGAATATCTTTCAAATCATTTTCTCTTTTAAGCTTTTTTGCTAGATGATAGGGATGTGTAAAATTACGTCCGAATTTGTCGAGAGTCATCGTGCTAATGATACTGCGTCACTATGTCTAATCAGTTTATTCAATGATACCAGCTTCTCTTAACTCTTCAAGAATACTTATAATCTCGTTTTCATGAGAGTTATTACCAGCTACCTTACTTGCCATTAACAATTTTAATCTATCCACAAGCTTATTTGGATCATCCCAGTAAACGTAGTCAATTTTATTATTGGAAAATGTTTTGTAATCAGGTAAGAAACCAGACTGACTATCGATTGGTAAGCCATAACCCTGAGGCTGTTGTGCACGTGTAATTCGTAATTGCTTGTCACGTTCTCTCTGCTTTCTTGCATTTTCCTCTTATACGTTCAAGTAATGGTTTAATTGTTAGCATATATTTGACACTTCTGTTTCCTACATGTTGTTCGTTTTCATTAAAATTTCTCTTGCTAGCATTTGTTAGCAAAATAATTTTTGCAAAGGTTCGCTCATCCAGTGCGGTCAATTTGTTTTTTAATGGATTGGTCTTAAATAAAAGTTTATATAGTCCGGGAGTTCCAGTAAAGTTTTCTCCTTTAATATAAATATCCGGTCCGTTAAATTCAAGCCGAGAATCACCAAAAGTTAGATGATCGGTGGCTAAATCATGTTTTAAATATGTGCGATCGTACTCGTTTTCCGTATCAGTTATAAATCCTTTCACATATTCTCTCGGTAGCGGATCATACTGATCTAGATATTCCCTAAAGGATTCTTCCGCAATACTATCCATTTGAACAGGGTTATATTGAGGATCGACTCTGAACTCGTCGTCAAAGTAACTTTCTTCAGGGTTATGTTCATACATAGTTCTGTTTAAATCAGCTTCCTCGCCATCGTTCATATCCTGAGCCATTGGTGAACTATCTTCTCGTGTCTCGACATTAATTGAATTATCGTTATATTCTTCCTCTTCTTGAGCAGCTAGCTCGTCATGTTTTTGAACAGGGCCAGTAAAATTAGGGAAATCGTGGTTTTTTTATTATTGTCGAAGAAAAGTGTTCACTTTGTCGTCTTTTTACAGACTTGGGTGTAAATGGTGTAGATTGTTTACCATACTGCATCGACTCGGATATTAGTTTTGCCAAAGGTCTATACGTATTCTCCAATGTAACAGCATTTTCATAACGGCCAGCTTTCAGAGAATCATATAGTCTTTTTACATTGCGCGAATGTTGGTCAAGGAGTTGAAGAATGTTTGGATCTGCTTGCAAACTTCGCTTCTTTTCTGGTCGCTGATCACTGGAGTTCTGATATTCTTTAAATTGCACCTCGGCTTGCTCACCCAATTCCCTCTTTAAATCCAAATATTTTTTACGAATACTATTGGAAGCTTCAATTATTGTGCGTTTAACATCCTTATCAAGCTTGTTCAAATCCATGGCTGCAGAAACCTTCTTTTAAATTATTGGTATAAGTGTTAATAATTTCTTTCCAGCAACAGTCCCTCTCCCCCCACAACTGCCCCTCTCCCCCAAATAACGGCCCTGTATTTTTAAATAAGAGCCCTGTATTTTTAAATAACAGCACTGTTTTTCAAATAACGGCCCTGTATTTTCAAATAACAGCACTGTATTTCCAAATAACAGCCCTGTTTTTCCAAATAACAGCCCTGTATTTTTAAATAACAGCCCTGTGTTTTTAAATAAGAGCACTGTTTTTTAAATAACAGCACTGTTTTTTAAATAACAGCACTGTATTTCAAATAACAGCCCTGTATTCTCAAATAACAGCCCTGTATTTTTAAATAACAGCCCTGTTTTTCCAAATAACAGCACTGTTTTTCCAAATAACAGCCCTGTTTTTCCAAACAACAGCACTGTTTTTTAAATAACAGCCCTGTTTTTTTCAAATAACAGCCCTGTATTTTTAAATAACAGCCCTGTATTTTTAAATAACAGCACTGTTTTTCAAATAACGGCACTGTATTTCCAAATAACGGCACTGTATTTTCAAATAACAGCCCTGTTTTTTAATAACGGCACTGTATTTTCAAATAACGGCACTGTATTTCCAAATAACGGCACTGTATTTTCAAATAACAGCCCTGTTTTTTAATAACGGCACTGTATTTTCAAATAACGGCGCTGTTTTTCTAATAATGATACCGTTTTTCAAATAACTGTATTTTTATTAACCAAGGATTCCTTTTTCCTCAAGTAGCCTCCTAGATGCGTGTTATCGTAATGACTGGTTGATGTACAATGACTACAGAGTATAGAGAAGCTGGTATTTATTAGTTAATATTCTTAACTTTAGATGCGTGTTATTGTAATGACTGGTTGATGAACAATAACTGCAGAGTATAGAGAGGTATGTATTTATAAGTTAATATTCTTATATAACAGTTAGTATTACTAAAGAGTTTGTACTGTGCAGACATGCAGAAGTTTAAAAAGAAATCAAACAAGAAAATCACTGCTCGAAGAGGCAAAGGTATTCCTTTCATGACTGCTTTTCACAAAGCGAGGGATGCACTGTATGCTGAAAAACCTCACGACCTCACATCAGCTGCTAAAGTAGCTTTAAAAGCATTTACTGGTGTGGAAAAAGTTCATCCTACAGGCATTGTGCCTCTCCCCAAAATCGGAGGTTTTCTACCATTTTTAGTACCACTTTTTGACGGTTTAAGCGCAATTAGCGCTCTTAGCGGAGGAACTGCGGGGATAATAAATGCAGTGAAAAATGCTAGGAATGCTGCAGCCAAGTTGAAGGAGTCTCGGCGACATAGCGAAACAATGGAATCCATAGCTCTTGGGAAAACTGGAAGCGGTTTATATTTAGGGCCTTACAAGGGTGGTCTAGGTCTATATTTGAAGCCTTATAAATACATATAAATACAGAATATTTCTTCAGTCTTAATTGAGCCATCATGCATACCTTTAGTTTGAGTGGTAACAGTTCAATTTTAAAAGCTAATTATACTCCCCCTCTTGATCTGAGGGATGAAACTAGCCAGTATGAACTTGGTCTGATTAGTTTAGAAACTTTTAATGCTATCCCCAATATTAATAAAACCAATAATAAATTTTATGTTGGTGATATTACTTTGGAAATCCCCACTGGATCGTACGAAATAACTGCAATAAATGATTATCTACAGCAAGCAATTCGTGACAAAAATGAAAGCAACAAGAAATTTGATTGTACCCTAAGTCTAAAGGGCAATGTAAATACGTTTTTATTTCCTTGTAAATTTTAACAAACCGTTTGGCTTGTTTGGCCTTTCTCAATGTCTACAACAGATATATTTTATTTTTTATATGTTTTATTTAAAACACAATTTTTAAATTAAGATGTGGAGGATTTTTTTTTATAATTTGAAATTTATATCATTATATACTATCTAAACATACTAGATTTCTTCTGACTTTACCCATAAGAAAAAAAACATTTAAAATAAAAACATTTATGTTTCACAACAATGTAACAATTTAAAACTTATTTGTGAACATTTAAAACTATTTAAAAAGACAACACACAATACATTTGTTGTAGACATAGAGAAGGGCTAAACAAGCCGAAACGATGGTTAATAAAATTTAAAAGGAAATGAAACTCTTTTTATTTCGTAAACACAAAACAAAAACCATCAAGCCCAAGAAAATATAAAAGTAAATTTATATGTATATGTATATATATATATATATATATATATATATATATATATATATATATATATATATATATATATATATATATATATATATATATATATATATATATATATATATATATATATATATATATATATATATATATATATATATATATATATATATATATATATATATATATATATATATATATATATATATATATATATATATATATATATATATATATATATATATATATATATATATATATATATATATATATATATATATATATATATATATATATATATATATAATTTGGCAAAGTTGCGTATTGGTAAGCTTAATAATATACCGTTGCTAAATTTAAGTTATATTTTGTACTTCCAGAAATATAGCGGAAAAACTAAAATTTTTAATTTTAGTTTTTATTTTTTACTAGTTTATTTCAAAACGTAGAAAATTTATTAATATACATTATTATTATTTATATTTTGCACATACAGGTATTTAGTTACCTAGGTGCATTATTACACTTTTGGAACCTATCTTTACATTTTTTGTTATGCATTCTTTTTGTATTGAATTGTAACAAACAATATGTAATATATTAGTATTATTATTATTATTATTATTATTATTATTATTATTTTTATTAAAACTTTTTGCACCTTATCTATTGGTGCAATGGTGCGATGTTTCGTTTACGTTAAACCATCATGAAATTTATTTTTTTAAATACGGCCCTGC
Organism: Listronotus oregonensis; assembly: GCA_019359885.1. Classification (NCBI taxonomy): domain Eukaryota; kingdom Metazoa; phylum Arthropoda; class Insecta; order Coleoptera; family Curculionidae; genus Listronotus; species Listronotus oregonensis. The sequence goes on from JAHBCN010006668.1 coordinate 42,141, forward strand.
CCTTGTTTAATACTTTTTTTAGGCTGCTTATTATCCCAAGTATAAAAATATATAACACTTAATATTTATTTAACAAATATGGGACGCTCCTATAAGAAATCATGTTCATTCCTTATCTAACTTATTGTCACATATGAAAAATATGTTTATTTAACAGAAAAATATTAAGTGCTAAACATCATTGTAATTTGGATTAAAAATGGTAAAAAAAATTAAATAAACCATCGAAGGCCGTATTTAAAAAAATAAAGTTGATGATGGTTAATCAAAAACGAAACGTCGTATAAAATATATTTGTTGCCAATAGATAAACCGCAAAAAGTTCCAATGATAAAGTATTTTTAGATTTTTTTCTAATTTTTGAAATAAACTGGTAAAAAAATCAAAAACGAAAATCGGAAATTTTATTCTTTTTGCCATATTTCTGGAAGTACAACATATGACTTAAATTTTACAACGGTATATTAATAAGCTCCCCAATACGCAACTTTGCCAAATTTAAGCTACCAACCTATCTCTTACCGTTTCGGATATCCATATACTGGTCCTTCTTATCTTGGACACGTTGTACACGTGAAGGCAGACGAATATGTATAAATTTTTGCCGCGAGAATGGGAAAAATCAAAACAGTTAAAATCCTGTAGTCCACGCGGGCGAATAGCTAGTCCCACAATAAATTTATCTACCAAATTTATTTAGACACTCGTAGAAGCTGTAAAAATCCAAATTTTGCAAGCTATAAAATAAGACAACAAAAATAAAACCGATATTATTTTAATAAACTATTAAATTTGCCCATCATAACAGCTAAAATTATTCTTTAAAACTCGCTCTATTCCATTAACGGTATATAGCTATTGGCTCAATAAAATGTTAATGGGCAATAAAAGAGAAGTACAGATAAAAAAACTTTAAGTGTGCTTTCCCAGATTGTCTTGGCGGATTCAAGCTACATAAATTATTTAAAACGGCTCGTAATGAACAGTGTTTAAAAACAAAAAAGTTACCAGGGGAAATAAATGTATAATACAAAAAAAGAAAAGTTAAATTTAAAAAAATACCAAATTTGTTATATAAAAAATATATTGTTTGTACAAAAATATACATAATAAAGCATTTTTTTCAACAATAAGTTTAAATAAATTTTCTATTGGCATCCCTAGAGAGATATACCAAATTTACACTAAGTGGGTACAGGCCGTTACAACTGTAGCGGCACACCGATGGAACCCAATTGGTTGAGCGCCTACCATGTGGTTTCTTTTATAGCCCAGTACAGTGGTCGTCGCGTCGATCGCGAGCTACTGGTAGCTCGCAAAGGCAATTTTTGTAGCTCAGGTAAAAAATCTAAAGGTGTAAAATCATACGATTATCAGCAAATTGTGATAATTCTCATAATAAACACAAGCAGCGGCAACACTGCGGTGAGTGATTTGCCGCCGACCTCACCATCAGAGTTTATTAATCTAAAGGGGTTATGACATCTTCGAGAGCGGGGACAGCAAAAGTCCAAGACGTGAGGGTGTGAAAAGTCCCGCTTGTGTTGGCGGCCCTGTCGGGTAACACTAAAAGTTACTAGCATTATCAGCTGTAGACAGAGTCGTGCCACAAGTCGAAGTTTTTATATGGTGTTAATTTTGCAGTTGCAAATATTTGTGTGCAAAGTTGATATATTATTGGTTTTGGTTTTGACTGTTTTTTTTACATAGTTTTTAGTAGTGTTTAGTCGTGTAGTTTTAATTAGTCTTTAGGGTTTTGTACAATATGGTAATTATTGCATATACGGTTTTCTCCTATTTTTGGATTATATGGCAAAATTTTTATATAGTCATATGGTAGTGTCCTCAGGGATTGCAAATATACTACCGGAGAAGAGAAATTATGTGTTTGAATATTTTTTATTTTGATTTTAAAATTTAATAATACCATTGATTTTCTCCATATAATGCAAAAAATCCCCTTTATGACAAGAAACATCAGCGTGCAGTGTTGCCAAATCGGGGTCTTTTTTAATACGTCCCCGCATTTTCACGCCTGAAATATAATTGGGAAAAATAAAAAGCCGCTTTAACAAACCAGAATTAACCATGACCGACCTTTTAGACCAATTCAAAAGCCCTCAGTCGGTCATGCTTAGTTTTGGTTAGTTGCGGTTAGCACTTTTTTAATTTTTCCAATTATATTTCAGACAGAACAGGAATATCAAAATTTAATGGCCGAAAATTATTAAGTCCGGCAACACTGTTGATACTTATTTTAAATTTGACAATGTAGAAAGAATGTTTAATCAGATATTAGCTTTATATCTAACCTATATTTTTTTAATTTAAATTAAAAGTTGTTTTTCCCGATTTTCTGCGAATTTTGTCAATAGATTTCGGCTTGTTTGTGTCATGTTTTAGTGAATAATTATCAATTTATGCGTTTTTACCCCGGCCAGTACTCAAATTCGTTCCAAGATCCTGTAAATTTATTTGGTTGAAATAACATAAAATAAACACAATTTCTCTTCTCCGGTAGTATATCTGCTATTCCAAAGAATACTTAAATGTAATTTTATTAAAAAAAAATCATAAAATCCAAAAATAGCAGAAAACCGTATATGCAATTGTTACCTACAATATGAAGAAGTGCAGTGTTAATGTGCGAACAATGCTTTAAATTGCAAATATTTAAAAATAAGTTTTAATAAATTTCCAAGAGGTGATATACTAAGTATACCACAAAATATTATTAAATAATACCATTAGTACTGTGTTCTTTTCTTCCATATCTACTTCAAAATGTAAAAATTTCAGTTGTATTTTATCTAATTGTTGCCATTGTAAATGTATTGTAGTGTTGTAGTTGTGAAACAAATAAAGTTTAGTTTTGTAGCAATAAACCTGTATTTACATTTTTTTACATAAAATAATTCAATTTATTGCCCAAGTGGAAAATCTTGCTATTATTCTGGAATATCAAGACGCTGTATGCTCCATAAGTAAATAAATAACTAGTTTTTAAAAGTAACATAGTTAGTTTTTAAAATAAAATGAATTAATGATTAATAGACAAGTTTATATATTTATGAAGTAATACAAAAACACCGTCATAAATTCCTAAAAAGAAAAGTTATTATTCTATGGCTTCCAGTATCTGATCCGGAGTTGGATATTTTATAATCTTACAAAGATCTTCAAGATACCTTCTAAAAGCCCATTTCTGATCCTGCACTTAAAGAAAAGCTTCTTTCCGTTGCCCACCGACGGGCCGTAGGGAATCTGTCTTTCTTTTATAGGTATTTTCACGGCTTCTGCTCAGAGGAGTCATTGGCCAGTATAATTCCTTTTCTGGCAGTTCCCAACAGAGCAACACCTAGTGCAACTTTTATGCATCTTTTTACAGTTCAGCTAGAGAGGCCCCGAACTCCCCGTTTTCTTCTTTCCTTCATCCCTAGAGTGTCAAGACTATGTAACCTGCTACTTGCAAAAGGTTTCCCTTTTCCTCCAAAATTTAAGTCTCTTGTGAATAAACTCCCTCTTACCACACTTTAGACACCCACGGTACGTAAGTACTTGGGCCTCAGCCTTTGTGGACTGTCTCAAGATAAAACAATAATTAAAAACCACAAACTTCTTTACTTGCTCATACAATTTTATAAACGTCCTAATATACATGGGTATTATTAAAGAAAAGAAAGGTGTTAATATTTCAATATCGTGTGTTTAAAAATAGAGTAAGTACTCATAATTATTACAATAAATTAGCAATCATCAGTATTTTCTACAACATTTTAATTTTTTCTCATTTTTAAAATATTTAATGTAGTAGGTACCATTGAAAAGGTACGCTATCGTCGTGTTGTTGCTTTAATTTTTAATTTCAATAATTGAATTACATTAATTTTTTTTAAATATAAATTTTGTTCGTCGGTATAAAAGCAGTTTTTCATTTCCACCTCAATTCGACGCCACTGTCCGGCATAAAATCCAACATGGCCGAAATGGGCCCTTCTTGACGTCACAGAAGGGTGTTTCAATATGGCGGATGTCATAACCCCCTTAAGATTAATAAACTCTGGTCACCATGCTAGAATTGGCTAGAACCGATTAGCGCGCTACTGTTCGAGAACGATCTGGGTTACAGTTTAATACTGAACGTACAAATACGCAGCAGTTTCGTTAGAGTTGACCTAAAAATATTATGGCAAGCAGTAGTAAGAAAGTAAATACACAACATTTTCATTCGGATTGGGAAGAACAATACTTCTTTAAAAAAGTTAAAGGTAAAAATGTATATTTTTTTTATGTAATACCTTTGTCTCCGTTGCTTATAAAGAAAATATTAAGAGACATCATTAAACTGTATATTCGAATTTTGAAAAAATATTTTCATAACATTCTGCCATTAGAAAGGAAAAACTGAAACAGTTAAAACACTTGTTAATTGGACAACAGTCAATATTTAAAAAAAAAGTCGACAAAAATAAGGCTGCAATTGAAGCTTCTTACCGTGTCTCCCAGATAATTGCACAAAAAAAGAAACCTTATAAAAATAAAGAAATCATAAAACGGGCGTTTTTAGAAGCTGCAGATTCCTGATTTGCCAATTTTGGAAATAAGTATGAAATAGTGTCTGCTATAAAATCTATGCAAATCTCTACTAATACAGTGATGATGTAAGTAGAAGTAATGAGCAATAATATTTTTTGCGGTGACTTGGATAACTGTATTTATTTTTCACTGCAACTGGATAAATTAGCAGATGTGGTTGACACCTCCCAGATGGTCTTATTCGTCAGGATGGTTTTTAGTGATTTTACAATTAAAAAAGATCTTTTGAAGGTTATTCCACTAAAAGGACATACTACTGGACTGAATTTGTTTTTTCATTTCAAGAATCTTATTTCATCTGAGAAAATTCCAATATCGAAAGTGGTAGCCTTGACAACCGATGGTGCTCCAGCTATGGTGGGTTGTGATAAAGGTCTAGTGGCGCTATATCGTAATAATGGAAGAGTAGTTATGCTATGTATGTATCACCATCATAAGGGTAGTTTTTCCCATGTATTTCTTATGGGAGAAATTTAAGGTCCATTCGCAATTTTATAACCATCTTCAACCCCCTTTTCCAAAATAGAGGATGATTTTAAATAGGGGTAGTTTGGAAATATTAGGCTAAAGGTATTACGTCAATGCGGGGGCTTAGGCTCAGGGCACCCCACAATCTTAACCCAACTATATTTATGTCACCTGTCAAATCCATGTTGTGACGTCATCATGGTCATTGGGTCATTTTGGAAAAATTAAAAGCAACCAGCTCATCATTGGAAATAATTAAATAAAAACCAGCAGGATTCGAACCACAGTCGCTCCGTCCAATCGCTTCAAAGTCCAGCGGTTACCATTGCACCAGGGAGAATATTAGATATTGTTGTGAAATAGATGTATAGTAGAAGTGACATAAATAAAAATAATTAAATAATTAAAAAAAGTCCTTTACCTAAGGATTTGAACCACCTAGCGCCCGTCGTCCTT